>JACJUM010001610.1:11127390-11175786 GCA_020976665.1 Heortia vitessoides | reverse complement strand
TGTATATATATATATATATATACATAAAATAACGTACATCAGAAATAGGGTTATAAAGTTTGAGGCGAGGAGTATACTTGGGCTAATAAATGGTTAATAAATGGTTTTCCCGCCTGTCTGATTGTGTAAGTATGGAAAAAAACCATTCTAAAAACCGTCACCCATTTGTGAGTCAAAATATGATCCTCTCATTATTCTCACACATTATAAATTCAAGGCAGGAACTAGACAGTATCAATTCAAACATTGGTTCCGACAAAATAATTCAATCGAAGTCCTAACAAGAACCAATTTGCTTACCATTCGGGTCGGTTAGCGAATGTGCTAGCTAAGGGAAATAGATTGGTTCTATTAGCATCGCCCCGCCCTTTGAAGTGCGGTGCATAATTCACAAGGCTTCACCTCGCTCTCAGAGGAACGTGTGTTAATAATATTTGCTGTACTTGTTTATCACCCTTGTTTATCACGTGATACATCCAATTTATAATGTTAAATTCAGAATGACGGGTCGGGCTTGTATATTAGACGCAAGTGAACTTAATAATACTAAGCAAAATTGGTTACAGAGGAATTAAGTAAATTTTGAAAACTAAATCTATTAGTTTCATAAGTATAATGTAATTGCTCACACACACAAAATCGTCGAATTATACCCGTATGTTTTATGTATAGCTAACAAAAGTGTTTCATTTCTAATGCACAATAATACTTGTATAGGAAAGGATCTGTTTCCTAAAATACAATTTTACCTAAACTTGAAAGCGAAGAAACACTGTTTGCATTAAGCACTGTACTGTATCATATCATAGAAAACAATGACTATGAGCTTTTAAAAATAAAAAGTAATTTATACCCCTGTCCTGGAGGCCAATGTCCAACAGTGAACTTTCTATGACTGATATGATAATAATTTATTTACATAGTTATTTAATAATTAGGTACAAACTAATAATATAAATTTGTAATTAGTTTTTGTTAATCAAAAGAGAAATTTATATGCTTGTAATATTAAGTCACAAGAAATCTGTACCTTAAAAGAGCAGAGTGAAATCGTATAAAAATAAACGAAACAAAATCCCAGAGATGATTGATGCAAGTTAAACGTCGTAATTACGAGCGGTGTGACGTCGCATGCAAGTATTGTGCTTTGCTTTTTAATGGTGGCTACCATTTTTCACTGGTCTCACTTCGCTTGATTGATGTGGAGATTTATTAAGATTTTTTTGAATCCGTATATTTGATTTACGCGAGTACAACTGGAATCTGATGAGGTTTATACGTTTCTGCGTTGATAAATTATGGTATATATTTGGATCTGCTTTTTAACTGAACTTTGCTAGAGGTATACATCATATAAAAATCGTCCGTATTGGTACCTCACTCTCACCTATTTCTACCGCCAAATAGCAGTGCTAGTATTGCTCTGTTCCGGTATAAAGGGTTAGAGAGACAGTGAAATTACTTGTTAATGTGACATAAAATCTTCAAGTCACAGGGCTGGCAGACCGTGCTACAGTAATATCCTGGTGATAACATAAGCGTTTATAATCTATGCTTGTTTATTGACATAGTCAAATATTAAAAAAAAACAAAAAAAGCCGTTATCGAAGAACATTGTATACGATAATGACGCTCGCATTCGCTGTTTTTAATATGAGTAATAATCTGACAATTAGGATTAGTCACGTAGTATATTTTGTACCGGATGCTGCTTCGTGAATTTCCGTCCTTTTAATATACTAAATAATTGAACTGGTTAGTTTTTATTGTTATTAATCTGCTCCGTCGCTAAAGGAAGGTCCAGTTATTTCGACGCAGATGGTACGAGATCTTGTTGGAAAGTTAATAGGAGAAACGTTGGGGCCATCAAGTTTGAATTTATTTATTAAATCCTTGGTACACGAGCCGGTGAGTAATTCGTGCACAAAGCTATTGTACCGCATGTTATGTTACGGGGATGAGATGAGTGATGACTTATTGAATAATATATACCACTTTCAGACAGACTGCCATAGAAAATGCATGGAACACGAGTTCATGCATATTTTCTGAATTATTAGTAGTTTTCAAGTGGATTCAGTATTCTCTCTTTGTTAGAGTTAAGGGCAACCGTGGTCATAGACTACATAAAAATACAGCATTATTCGAAGGAAGGTAGGTAACCTTTACGACTGTAAGCGTGTTAAAGCAACCTATGGTTGAAAATGATTGTTCTCTATTATACAGCTGTTATAGAAATCTTGGTTAACGTGGGATAATGCGTACAAAGACTGTACGCTCGAACTATCGCTAAAATATCATCATACTCAGTACTGTATAGTACACTATCAAAGGTTGATAAATTTCTTTAATTTGTAATTAATAACAAAACAAATAATAGCACTGTTCGTTATTTTTTATTTAATTTATTTTTAACGATTATGAGAAATAAGAGATTTCATTTGAATTTTATTCTTTGGAAGATTTCAAACTTTTCTGAACTTAAATTGCGCGACTAGAGGGAAACTTTTGTAGTGTTACAAAGTTCAGTTAGCACAATAAAATGGTACAATGGAGCCAATTTGCTTTTTCATAAAAATAAAATTTACATTTCGCTCATTTCTTACAAGCAAACTATTTTGAAGAATTTAATCTTTCTTATACGTTTTATATAAATCTATTGCACAATAATTCATGGACGGTTGAATCGGTATTAAATGAATAAAATTAACTCTAGGGTTACTAGTAAATATGTATTGTGCGGTGAGCGTAGAGCTGATCCTTTTAAATTACAGTGCAAGACGTTTGCTTATTTCACAAATTTTAATCAGAAACATTTTTAAACTTATGTTAAGGTTACTGTTCAGTGCCGTTGATTTTACGTGAGCCCCCTCAAATCATTCACAACTCGAGTAGTAATACATGTCTGCTGGAACGATTTTATTACTCATGAATAGAAAATAAATTGTAATACTTCTATAAAAGCGATTGCTGAACTGTAGAAGTCTTAAACTTAGACTTCGGTATTATGTTTAGTATTACCTACCTAGATAATACGGGATCATAAATCACCTACATTGACCCGAGTTGTTCATTACACGAGGCCCTAGAAAAGTATTGTACTGTTATTGGAATTTTAAATGAGGAACTTCACCGTTTTCAAACACCCTTCTGTACCTAACGAGGTAGATGAATTTAGAGTACGTAATCAATCAAGACAAAAGATGATCGTCGAACTTCAAAAACAAATGACAAGCTGCACTCAAATGTGTTCCATGTGTGATTACAAATCCCCACGTCAAAAGCTAAGTACCCGCAAAATCACGGCTGAATGAGCGGTACCGGCGAATAGTTCACGTCACGTTTAAACTGTGTCCGTGTTCGCAACGCTCGAATGTGGAGAATAAAAGAGTGGAATCGTAAAAGGCTTTTGGATTGAGGATGCTGAATCATCGCGGCGTCGAGTGGCGAGGCGTCGCGGCTACACTAGTGATGACGTGCAATAACGAGCTAGGGTGGTTCATCGACGTGTGTCGATATCGACACTCTGATATTATCAATGCATAATTTATGCATAGCAATACTATCAACCTTCCTCACCTTCGATTTTCTTTAAGAGAATCTTTTTGTTTGAGATAATCCATTCATCAAAGAGCGCTTTTAGCTATAACCACATCACGATACGACTAAAATGAGCAAGATTATCAATAGAAAATGTTGTATAAACAAATTAAAGAAAAATGAATAGATGGGCCTGGGTGAATAAAACGCACTATCGGGTAAAAGATAAATCAAATCCGTTTACAATTTTTTATTATAATTAATTAATATTATAAATGTAAAAGTGAGTTTGTTTGCTGACTCTTCACGCCTTATCAACTCAACTGATCTTTGTGAAATTCATAAATAAGTATACAATTTATTACCTAAAAAAGTTTTGGGAGCCGAAATTATGTTCTGATAAAAAGTCCGCGACAAAACTTGTCTGTCTCCAAAGATAGAGATACTAAAAACTTTTTTATGGTAGTTAAATTTGATAGAAATTTGTTCATTATTTTATCAATATGATATTAATCCTTATTCATATAGATAAAGTATTTGTTAAATATACACGAGGTACAATTCAATACTTAAAGTATTTAATTATGCTTTGAGAGGTTTCGTGTATAGATAATGCTGAATTATATTTATAATGATAGTCCCGCCTGACAACTGAGACCTCAACTGATCATCTCAAGTATTGTTTGTGAATAAAATGACTTAGTTATAACTTGATATCAATTGATGTTTTTTCTATTAATGTATGTACTTAATTTAAAATTACCTTAAAAAATACTGATATTTCAAAAAATACATATGGAAAAACACAAATTTTTGCAGATATCTATTTGTCACTTTTAAATGAATATGAAATAATAATATCACAAGGGTCTTTTAAGTTGACCTGTGATTATTTGTAACATTGGGAGCAGGGCAAGTAATATAGAAGCTATATATCATATATGGTCGCTCATTCATGCGCGTGGAGCTGGATTTGAAGTCTTTGAAGTCCAGCATGAAGAACAGCAAGACTAACGAAGTCTCTCTCAGTAATAGCGTCTAACAATTTTTAATAGCATATCGAGCATCTCTACAGTCACACCATAAGAACTAGTGCCTAATCTTGCGCGGGATCTCAAAAGGATGGACTGAAAGCACGTGGGTGTCTCGCCGCCCGATGAAAACCGCTCGAGTGTCGCTGCGCCTTTAATATTCACCCTTCCCTTTGTCTTTGGCGATTGACGAAAATCGTCGGAGGTCGCCTTAAGCATAGGATCCTGTAAACATTCTTCGAGCATAATACAAGTTTTGAACGTGTTTCGCGTAGGTTACTGTTACGGTAATGATTTTTTGCCGGGAAATGTAGTGAGAGGCAGCGAGCTCTTCAGCGTCCCTAATACATATTATGAGAGATAATTGTAGTAATGTTCTTTGAAAAAATATGTAATAATACCGCAAGCAAGTTCGGACCTGCCTTTAAGTAGGCTTATTAAGAGAAAGTGAATATAGCACATATACAATTAACCCGATGGCGCAGATGGTAGTGATCCTATCTTATTCGCCAGGGGTCATAGGTTCGATCCCTACCTAGGACAAATATTTTTACGATGATATTTATGTTCGTTCTGTGTCTGGGTGTTTAATAAATGTATTTAAGTAGTGTTTGTGGTTTCTCTGTTATCTAATGTCCGAATAACCTACAAGTGCTTCAAGTGACGTTATTAAGACTGAATCAGTTTTAGAATATGGGCATGTAAATTTTAACAATAATTTGAAGTCAAAACACGATGAGCTTTCTGCGCCTAAGGGCTGAAGTCAGCTTAAAACATGTTTGTTTAGGATTCAAGGATGTCAGTGTATCAGGTGTTTAGATTAAGGATCATGCAACGTTGCGAAATGCACGATATCAGCTTATCAGCTTAGGGCAGTGAGGGACACACGATTTACATAACGCCGGGCTACAGACGGATCTGATCATATTTTTGTTTTAATGTTTCATACAACACAAGCGGATCGACTGACGTTGTTCTAATTAATAACCTATATACTGACCGCGGTATCTGCTGATTGTTTGGTTGATTTGTGAATCCAAAAGGGCGAGGGCACATTTAGACACCAGCAGTTTAGACCACGCTAGCCCGAATTTGAGTCAGTTTTATTTTAAAAAAATTGCATAATAGAGACGAAAATTACGTAAATTCTTAAAATAATGTTTTTTTTTAATCCGCGTAATGGAATCGCGAATAAGACACGGCGGAAATGCTGCTCATCCCCGCCATGTCTCATTTGAGCCACGCCGTGTTACGTGGATAACCGATAACGGTCAGTACCGTTGCTACAGCCGCTTCCCACGACATCTGGTACAGGGGGAGGAACTATTCTACTTTAGCGGTACCCTAACGCGAATAGATGAATAATAAAAAGTTTCAGTGGTACCACGGACTGGTTATATATATATAAAAATGTTTCCTCTGATAGAAAGCATTATTGACTAGTGCAATAAATTTGCATGGTTGTATCAACCGCGCAGACACTTATAGCCATTGCAATGTACTCAGGTAAACAGGTTCAGAACTATGAATAAGAGACTTTTTTCTATATTTCTAGTCACAATTCAATATTTATATAGGCTTACAACGTGTTATTAATTTGGAAGAGGTAAGTATGGTTGGTTTCGTAATTTCTGCCCTTCTTAATTTTATTATTAATAATTTAGTTCATGTATTTTAATGCATCTTTATGTGTAATAAATAATATGTCTTTACTGTCAATTTTTTTTATGTTGTATGCATCAAATGTAAATCTTTTTGGATTTGCGGCCTGCTCGGCAAGACAAATTTTAAGAGCAAATTTTGCTGTACAGTGATTCTGTATAATATAATAAATTTTCTGTCTAAAAGAATAAATTAGAAAATAAAATATATAGTACACACTAGATCATGTAAAATACTAGTATGAAGCAGTATAGTTCTTGAATTATCTTTATGGTTATTCTTTTTTACACACATCTAATATATTGACCTGTCTCCGTGATAAGTCACTTAAAGCACATTTGTTACGGACATCAGATAATAGAGGAATGAAAAAGATAAAAATAAATTAAATAGATATTTTTAACACCCAGAGACAAAACAAATACAAATATCATTATGTAAATATTTGTCCTGGGTGGGGATCGGGCGCACGGTACCCTTGGCACATTAAATAGGATCACTACCATCTTCGCTATCGGGCCCGTGATTGTAAAGTTGACGACCCACATATTTACTATGGTAACAGTACATACTCTTTTATATACATACATACTATGTTATCTTTTTTGAAAAAAATCATACGGATCCCTTGAGTAGATAAAGCGTGAAGAGATAACATACAAATTAATTTAATATTTAAAATATTATATTAGATCAAAATCATTGTTTATGTACTATAATATACTTAGTTTCACTGCAGATAAAGATAAGCAGATTTAATCACAATTCTAAAAATTGTATATACCCTGATAAAGCCTTTCTAAAATGTAGTTTACGTTATTTTTTATATAGGTTAATGCTATTAATAATATAATGTTTAATGCATGAGGATTTAAAATACGAGTATCAATAATTTAAATAACCAAGTCCGAAGATTTGACTTCTTCAATTTGACTTCAATTTATATATTCTTTTATACTTGCACAAATTTTTAAGCAAAATTATGTGAAAAAAAATTATCTATTAAACTTAAATATTTCGCATATTTCAAAAATTAAAAAGAAATTCATAAGTCAAAACATATTTGTAATCCTAACTGCAAATGTACCGGCATATTGCGTGTCAAGGTAAAATATGTATAAATCCTTTTTATCGGGTAAGATTTTTATAAATTATCATTTTATAGTTGCAACAATAGTATTTTCGAGAGTTTATAAGTAAATAAAAGACGTCTTACATAGCAATAGGTTTCTTATGCTTATCTTACTGTTTGTTCCACCTACCGGCACAATCCCGTAACAATGAGCGTTGCTTTTCTATTTTCAACAAAATTTTGCTGTAACAGCGACACCTTTCCCATATTAAACGTATTAATAATTTTCGATATCATGAGCTCTTCCTCTACTTAGAACTAGCGCCATCTATTGGGGGGCGCAATCACTATAGTAAAGAGTAAGCAAAGGTTTCTATACTTAGTGCTAGAAACAGATTATAGATGGCATTTTACAAATAATATTACCAGACAAATCACAGTTTGATTATGCACATAACAAAATAATGATTATCGTCAATAAATTATTAAAATTAACTTAAAAATTAAATAACTTGCAATAACCAATCCAACATAAAACTAAGTCCAAAAAATAATACATATTACATACTATCTCCGTTGGAAAACAAGCTTGACTAATTAATCTGAGTACTTATTATGGAACAAATGAACTAAAATTTAACAGTTTAATTCTCATTCATTATGAATAACTACTTTAATAGATATACTTGTTGTAGTTGTAAGTTGCATCGAGTACTGACAAATAAAATATATACATACCTATGAATATGTATAAACCCTACATTTACATATATAAAACGTACGACACTAAATGTTTAGTCCTGTAGCTAAATTTGTTTTTAATGTATAAAACATGTTTTCTATTAAAAATATACGAAGAACCAAATTAAAAGTTTTATAACAGAGTTTAAACCATTTAATATTGATTAGACAAATTGAGTGTTTATAAGGAGCATTTAAATTTTCAAAAACAATAATAACACAACCATAACATTAATTTAATTTGTAAGAGAGACGTATTTTAATATTTTTATCTGTTACATTAAATATAAATAAATCATCTGATATGTTCTGACCATCGAGAGATCAGTTGTTTATTACATATCATTCATTATAATAAAAGAAACATTTTTAATGTCTTCAAATGCGGATTATTAAGCTTTTTATTTTCTTATTGGACGTTTTATTTACTTGGCTGACTTTAGTCGCGTTTGAAAGAAGTTAAAAAGTTTTAATAAAAAAACTATTTCTACTTCAATAAAAGTGTTCTTAGTCCATATAAATAAAAAAATGAATCGTTGCAATGTTAGTGCGCTCATAACCTAAGGACGGCTTCACTAAATGAATAATTCTGTTACTTGTTGTTTTTACTTGTCGTGTTAAGGTTTTTACGGAATCAACAGGATTCGAATTTTCATTTACAAATAGGTAGACATGATTTTTTGTGTAGTGATAGAAAAAGGTCGGAATAAGCTACTAATGGAAAATGTAAGCTTTTTGTTTGGATTGGTTGCGTTGTTTTTTTCATCATTCAAGGGATTTAAATATTTTTAAAACTTTACAAAATATTATCCATTATACGCTTTGATGAGTACAACACGTTAATTCAAATAATGTAAAAGTCTTTAGCCTTATTTAAAAGTAAGAAATAATTTTTTTTTAAAGGTTATTATTATATATCTTTATGGGTAAGTAAATAGCAGTGTTCGCATTGCTGTGTTTCGATTTGAAGGGTTAGAGTAAAGCTACTGCGTAATGTGTAAGAATATTTTTTAATTCACAAGGCTGGCAACGCAGTAGTGATATCCTTGTGAATATAATAATCGTAATAACGAGCGTCTATAGGCTGCAGTGACATTTACTATCACACAGACTGCAGGCTTGTTTGTAGACCTTGTAAAAAAAAGTAAAAAAGGAGTATCGCCATAGAATAGCACCGTTCTACCAGATGTATTAAGAGTCGAATGAGTTACCGCGAACCGACAGATGGTGGTAACAGCGTAGCTTAAATGTAACAAGGCTGCTCATCCTGGCAGTATCATGCCTGTTACGAAGTTACGTTATTGTCTCCAAGCCAGCACAGCGCGGACATAATGGGCAAAAATCTTTCTGTTTTAGAAATACTTATGTCCAGCAATGTACACTCTACGGTAGCAAATATGTCACGATTAGAAGTATCTTCACTGAGTAATATACACGATATTATATATATAATCAGCACGCAACATAGAGAGAGAGAGATTAGTAAAGGAACAATTTCTCCTTTACTAATCTCTCATATTGTTATATCACTGAAAATAAAATCTAGGTGTTAACTTTATTATTTTAGATGTCTGTTTATCTTTCACAATTGCCCTTACAGGTCCATCTTACCCTACTATGTTCTATGTATACAAAATTATTGAAATAGTTATCACGAATTTTGTACTAACATAAGGCAATAAAGACACAAATACCAAGATTTATAATGACTAAATATGTTTTGATAAACAAACAGTTACTGTTTAATTTTTTAACAGACATATATAATTACGTTAATTACGATGGAAATTAAGCATAACTTTATAAATTCGTTATTATTTTCCGTATTTTAAGTTTGAATATCAGGTATCGCAATCAAAACGCTGATTAATCAACTGTTGAGCAACAATATAATAAGAAAAACATTTTCATTTAACTTTTAAATTAACACTTAGAAACCATCAAATTTTCGCAAAAGTATAATAATAACAAGAACGTTATAATTACACCAAATTAACGAAGAGTAGGTACTATATAATCTCCGGATTAGTTTATAATAAACGAGGGCCTGTTTACTTTAATGGCAGGTTTAGTTCTTTTCGGTAATTTTAGCTATTTATTCGCATAAAACCTTTCTGGAAACATGCCTTTTTACATAATGCGCATACAATAGTTCTAATCACGTAGTTTACAATAGTTTTAATCACGTAAAATTGTATCGAAAAACGACCTTCACGGGCAAGTATTATATTGATATTTTTGCCACTGTAATTTCAGTACCGGCGGAGTAGAATAGTACCTCCCTCCGTACCATACTGGAATCAATAGATGTCTGTCTATCCATCCTTGCTTAAATATAATGGATCCGGGATGGGCAGATGCATTCTCGTCGCAACGTCAGCGATGCTCTGGGCAAAACCTTTAAGTGATTTATAATTCGGGAGTCCAGCGTGGACGTCTTGGGGCTTATATGATCATTTCATGTAAGGTCATAATTGGATCGATGGCACAGATTTAAGTGATCCTATCTTGTGTGCGAAAGGTTCGTGGGTTAGGTCCCCATCCGGAGCAAATATTTATATGATGAGTATTTGTGTTTCTTTTGAGCCTGGGTATTATTTATCTTAGTAGCTATTATATTTGTAATTCCAAGTATTACACAAGTGCTTTAAGCTACTTATCTCGGAGTCAGGTCAACATATGAGATGTTGTTTGAATTTATTTATTTATGTATTTTTAATGTTTTTAATGTTTAATCTCAAGAATCTACTTAGAGTTGCCGATTGTTTATGAATACGGATTTTTATACTAGCAACATGACAAGTAATTATGCTCACTGTTTGATAGAAATCATTATTGTAGCCTGTAGACTAAAGGATATGAACCGTTATCGTTGACTGTAAATGATATCTTATATCCGGTCACGAATCCAGTGACTTGACGCTTTTAAGTCACATTACTCAATGATTTGGCTACCTCACTTACCCTTCAAACCCACTCTGCGAGGTTGGCTCAGATTAGTTATTCTAATTTTACTATATTTGAAGCTGTATTTCTAGTAATATTTATATTTCCGTGTTTTATCTAGTGATTTCACAGATGTGCAAACCACATATATTTTTGGCAGATTTTTTTACAGAAATTAGTTATTTAACGGCTTTTTCTGTAAAATGTTATTTTAAGATCTAGGTAAATAGATATGGATCTATCAGATTCATTGATTGTGTACTTGAAGCGAGAGTTAACGATGATAATTACACGCCGGCAGTATCAAAAGATTTTTTTATTTGAAAGCATTCCATTTTCATTTGAAAAACTTTATGACTAGAATATATCGTTTATGAGAGTGCAATGTTGGGAGTAATTTGGGAGTACATTTATTTATTAAATTAATAAGTATTTCATTCGTTATTTGTGTTGTTCACGTACGAACACGTGGTTTTATACATTTGCTACATTTAACAAAAATTCCCATGTTCATTATTTGCGATTTCAATTACCATTACATTACAAAATTTATACCCTACATTGGATCGAGATACGATAATTAATATCACTTAATATGAGCATTAAATCTTTTTGTAGAAAACATTTAAAGAGTTTCGAACAGAAATTTCATTAACCATTTAAATTTGTCATTGGTTTCGTTTTATTGAGTCCCTTTATGGCAGAAAGTAATAATAAAAACAGTTAAACTTAACAATACCACGTTATTATGTATATTTAAAAAAAAAATTCTCATTTATAATCAAGAGCTTTAATAAAACCTTAACAATTAAGGGAACTCAAGTGTCTCTAAGGAGGCCATTTACCCGTGAAAATTTGCTCTTGACAATTTTTCCCAAAACTGCTTAACACGGCTAAAAATTACAGCAACAATTATTTCACGGGTCGAATATTTTGTTTAGCAGCCGGCGCTGCTCGGAGACAAAGAAAATAATAAAAAAAAACACATCGGGGTCTTTCACAAAGGACCTCTTAAGGCTTTTTGGCGCTCAAGAACAGCGAATGAATAGCGGCTGCGAAGCATAAAAAATTATTCTTCCCTTTGTAATGCGCGATTTTTTTCGCTCAAGAATCGTGCTTATAACAATTTCTGTCATTATTTTTAAGGGCCTTTGTAAAGTGCTGTCGATTTAATGGTCACTTGGAGATCTCTTTGATGACGGCCCTCCCGTATTGATAGGCGTGTTTAGTGGACTATTTCGATTAATGTTATTAGGTATTCTCTCTTATTGTTATTTTTATGTTTCAGAAATTGTGCATAGGAGGTTATTTGATGTAGACAAGTTATATATATAAAATCGTATTCTCATTTATATTTGGAGGAATTTAGTTTGGGCCGATGGCACGTTCTTTTACGCCAAATAGTAACATATATATATATGAATTTATTATGTGTTTACTTAACTCGGAGTTAGGCCAAAGTCACGAGTCGTGGAAGAATTTATTAAACACTAAAGTATGCTACATTTGCTTGAGTAAGTAACAAACATTCGAACATTTAAATCGATATACAGTCACGTATCAGTAAGATATTTATAAAATCTCTTCACTTTATTCAACGTACGGGCCTCATTTCGTTTGTAATTACTGAGTGCAAATTGCGTTACCACCCACTGGAGCTTATGTTCCTAATTGGTATCCATTTATTTTGTATGCTTGGGATAACAAGCTCTTAGCATTGTCGAACATCCGATGTAATACACACTTGGCAATCAATTAAGCTGTATCGTGTTTTCGCTGCGCACTTTACTCCGAACTAAGCTAATGATTAGCGGAATCTATTATTGCTAATTGGCGGCTGTATCGTCTTGTACAGTTGAGTTTTGAACATTTAATGTTGTATATTATTTAGTGTATAGGGGTTCTGTAGTAGAATAGTACCACCCACTGTACAAGAGGAGGCTGAGTTCTGGAACCGATAGATGGCGCTATCATCATTATATCAGCTGTAAAACGTCAATTGCTAAGTCTATACGCCTGTATTTAGACTCAGAAAGAAGTAAGCGTCACCTATAAGCATTTACAATATCACATGGGTATGACGAGCGTAATGCAAAAAATTAAGATATTACATACATTACTGAGTAATTTAAGTGCTTGTCTCACACTTCGAAATGTGAATATATTACAACACAATGCGAATACTGCTGTTTAGTGGTATACAAAGGTTGGAGACGGCGACGAAGGAGGTAGGCGACCTTTCTATGAGGTGTATGCTTAATAAATATTACGGGAGCGGTGACTATGTCTATCCGAAGCGGTGTAGCTCAAATGCAACATCGTGAAGTTACGCTCTGCGATTGCCACCATGACTTTGTATCTTAACATCTAAGAACGTGTATACATATTATGTCTAACAAGACTTTTGGAACAACTTTTGTCCGGTCATAGTGCTAGTTTGTCATACATAATGATGTCTAAAGCGTTATCTGGGTAACCGCACGCATCAGTTAATTTGTGTAAAATATAACAAGATTAAATAGTAGCTATTCGTGTCTACACTTAAGTATGAAATGCTCTCAACCTAGGCCGCAATTCAGCGGTAAACGCTTACCGCACAATGGTCATTTGAGTGAAGCCTAACAAGTTTCAGTTTAGCAACTTGCGTCATGTACTTGGGAATGATATCTTTACGTTAACCAAATCATTTATACGTCCTAGTTATCCCGGTGGTATGACGGTTACTACTTTATTGAAAGCAGATAAAGGAGATTGCAATCATCATCATCAATATATCAGTTATAAGATGACCATTGCTGGACTTGGCCTCCCCGAGTAATCTCTAATAGGGCCGGTTGTATGCGGCCAGTGTTCAGTGCGATCTTGCGGTTATATTCAGATCGTCTGTCCATCTTGCGGGTGGACGCCCTATGCTGTGCTTGCTGGTACGTGGTCTCTATTTTAGAACCCTACGACCATAATCGGCCATTGGTTCTGCGTACCAAGTACCCTGCCCATTGCCACTACAACTTACTAATCCACCGGGCTAAATATATCTTATTTTGTTATTAATAATTTGAATCATAGTGGCGCGTGCTTTGAAATACGACACGACCGCCTTCCAACAAACGGAAAATTCCGTCACTCTAGATGATGAGAAAGTTGAAAAGCTGAATGCCAAACAGAGTACCCTATAGTCCTAGCACCCTATCCATGGATACAATTTATGTCCTAACGGTGATCAAAGAAGTCGAATTCTTAACTTCATGGCCGACGGCCTCGCCACTTTCTTCCGTCACTATTGATGAGGTCTAAACGATCATTAGCTCCCTTTTACCAAAAGTGTCGTCCAAGTCAGGCAGGATATCAAATCGCGTCATTAAAGCTATCTCGGGCCACATTATTTGCCTTCCAGTGACTATTTGCAGTATGATTAATAATTATTATTTCCAGACATGTGGAATGATGCAGACGTAAGTGGCATTCCTATTCCTGGTACAGATACTAGAATTCCCACTTCGTGAAGGCCCATTAGTTTACTCAAATCCTTAAGTTATATATAGTTTCGTGTCTTTAGTTTGACTTAGTAAAAGCATTTGATTAATTCTGGCATGAAGTTTTAATTTATTAGGTATAATATCTTAAAGTGCCAGTAATTCCCATTATATAAGACTTTTTGTCAAATCGTTGGCAATATTATGTTGGCAATAACAAATATTCAGCAATGTACGTCTTTACGTATGGAGTCCAATTTATACATCACAAAATCTTACTCGTGATTTAGTTACGATCTCCATCTACGATAATTTCCTGGCAAATTTTCTGAGCTACGCTGGGCAAATACCACCACCCTCAGATGACACAGATAACATTTGGACCTCACATCAAAATAGTTCGTGACAAAACGCTCTTTTTTTCACTCGCTATTTCTTTGTAGGCATGACTGTAACAATAAACGAGAAAAGTTACGAGAGGAGCATTTACAAACCTGCATTCAACCCCTCATGACTAACGCAAGTGTCGATTTCGCCGGCTCCGGCACATTTTCTTTCTCTTCAGGTTATTTTATAATCGTTTCCTAAAAAACCCGACCTCAATCTCCCAATGAATCGTTAGTTCATGTGTGAAGTGTCTCGACATTACTTCGACAAAGTGCCTCATCACTCAAAACCACTAGTAGGTCAAGCCACGGACAACTCTGTAGAGTTAATTGTCAACGTTCGTGTACGTAGGCCGAGACATGTCCTACTGGACATTCCCATTGGATAGACTAATACCATTATGTGTTATATATCTCAAACGCCCATACCATGAGCATACACACTAGGTACGCGCGAAATCTTCTCCGACATAGCGTATACCACACTAGTGCGGATGGGCGCAATCCATCCTCTTTAAAGTCCTCCCAAACGCTGACCACTCAAGCCAAACCGAGTAGGTCTCGTGCCGATCCCGTTGGCCACTAGAATTGATGTCTAAGTAGGCCAGCATTAGTCATCCCATAAAAAAATCTGTTTTGTTCGATACAATTTCTTTATTTATAGTTAATTAGAAAAGTAGTTTTAATCCAATAAGTATATATATAGTAAATAATATACCATGTTTTATAAAGTAGAAGAATAACTAAATTACAACAGATTCGGACGCGGTTCATTTTAGGATAAATTAATTTTCTGATAGTTCAGTCCCACCACTAAAATATTTATTCACCTGGATATAATATTTATGTTACTTGGAACATTGATTCACTCGTGTAATACATATACTTGACAAGCAATTAAGTTATACCGTATACTCACTGAGCTCACAAAACGCTGGTTGACGTGGTACTTAGGTATGCTTAGCGAAACCTAACAATGCTAATTGGCAACATTATGCCTCAGAAGTTTAGCTATAATATACCGTTAAATTAGTATTGTACAGTATTGTGTGGTAGTTGAATGTTACGTAGTTAAGTTTGTCAGGCGCTTCATCGTGGCTGATATTTGACACCACATATCATTGACGCATGTCACATGGTCCGATGGCGCAGACGGTAGTCATCTTTTCTTGTGCCAAGGGTCGTGTCGTGGTCGCAGGTGGTAAAATAAGCAATTCGAAGTATTAATCCTGCGCAGAAGAAGTCGCAAGAATCGGGTCAAGGTATAGTCCCCACTGTTGATCGAGGACAGGAGAGTTAGATAGACGCAATAGACGCCTAACGTCGCCATAATAGTCTGGACATTGTCTTTGGAAACAAGTGTTCAAGTAATTATTATATGACAGACCCACTGGCGCAGATTGTAGTGATCCTATCCTTTACACCAAAGGTCATGGGCTTAATCCCCCCCCGAACAAATATATAAATGATAAATATTTGTGTTGTGTAGTGTTTGTTCTGTATTTTATTGTATTTAAAAATGTATTTGTATTTAAAAACCTATATTTAACACTTAGAAACAGAACAAATACATATATCATCAAATAAATATTTGCCCTGGATGGGAATTTAACCCAGGACCTTGTCGCACAAGATAGGATCACTACCATTGGGCCCGTCAAAATTTAATTCTTATGCTTACTTAGGTCTTGTAGAGCTTCATACATATTTCAGCATATTGTCTGAGACCGGGAGATTGGCTTCATAAAACGTGTAGTAGGCGTTATATTTATACTTCAAGAGATACTTGTACCCCGGGATCATTTAAGCTAATTTAGCTGAGTAGATAATAGTTTGAGATACGTACGAGTATGTTTCTCTTTATGAAAGTGGTTGCAGTGTCCAAATGTAGAATCAAGATAAACTTGAAGTCTAAACTAATGAGATCTCGGGTCGCTCCTTTATGGGGGTAGCTTCCGATGTTGTGCATGCAGAGATCCACAACAATTTCCACAATAACACCTGAACTGATTAGTTATGTTTATTATGAAAAGTTGCGTAATATATTTACATTAGCGGATTGCTTAGTTAGTTGGCGAGTCGTGAGGTACCCGCAGAGTAGAATAGTACCTCCCCCTGTACCAGGTGTCGTAAGAGGCGACTAAGGTACCAGAACCGACAGATAGCGGAGCGCAGCTTCCCCGTCGCGAAAGCTGCACTCTGCGATTGCCAATACGCTTGGCCAGCGCGGTAATTATAGGCAACAGACCCCCTTTCTTGGGGAGGTCTATGTATATGAGCTTAATATACGTAAATATACGTAATAATGTAAACGGTTAGTACTGAGACTGGTCTCTAGAGTTGACAAACCGCAGCTGCAGAGACGGGTATGTGCACTCGTGTTTTGTTTCCTAAGTAAGGGCTTGCACATCCCTAGCACTGGAGAGGTCATATTCCCAGCTCACCCTGAAACACTTGCATGTATGCTTGCGTGGATAATCTACATAATCGATTATCCCAAGCATCGATAAGCAAATGGCAAGTCATCAAGCGTTAGTTGATGTTTGGTGTTAGGTATTTGGAAGTCATATGATCGTATAGCGACATAATAGTAAGATTCTAGAGTTGCTACGTGATATATCTTAAGAATTATTATAGAACAGAATTGGTGTTATGATTTATTTATTAATTTTTAAGATCTAGTCTTGAGAAAAACAACTTGTATATATGATCTATTAAATTAATTTATAAAAAAGATAATAAAAAATTTATTGATTCACATGCAGTGTAATATATATTTTTTAATAGTATCCGAAATTTAGACAATTAATTTTGTATGTAGTAAAAGTGTTTTTATTTGCATAAAAATGCCAGGGTTCTTTAATCAGGACGAAGTTGATGCTGCTGCCCATATCCGCTCCAAAACCAATTGTTTGGATAGATATAGCTCCATTCCATTAAAATTCTGGTATCTCAGTCGCCTCTTATTATCAGATCCCTCTCTCAAGAAAGGAGAGATATAAAGGAATTTGTAACTTCTGAAGACCACAGGCCGCGATTTGAATTTCCTAGAAATTCAAAATTACCTTCCAAATATTCCAGATTGATAATATTGAATATGCATAAACGAAAATTTTCTTTGGATAATTGTGATACCCTCCCTGACCGGTCGTAAAATGGTTTCATACATCTGTCTCAGACACTCACCGCGATAAGAGGGACGGACCTCTTATCTTTCAACTATCAGGAGAACTTGTTCACTATAACTTGTGTTTCATGTTGATTTAGTATCGCAGAGAAACAATACAACAAAGTTAGGGGACGCTATCTTACCGACAGAGCGATATAAATCTGGGCGTAGAATAACAAAGAGTTTATAAGTTCTGTAACTGTATTATATCCGATTTTTTACGTGATCTCCATAGTAAGCCATCTTCATTTATTGAACAAATTGTTCATATAAAATAAAGTCACGCAAACGCGTTATCTGCCGTGAAGTACCGGCAAAGTAGAACAGTACCTTTCACTGCATCAGGTGTGATGAAAGGCGACTAAGGTACCAGAATCGACAGATGGCGGTATATCTATCCGAAACAGTGTACCTCAAATGCACAGGCGCTCCGACAATTTCGTGGAGAAACACATTTCGTGGAGAAATGATGAAACGCGTTATTTATTTTTTATTCGTTATTCTCATGATCATCCAAATCGGTTGTACAGGATCCTTGCTATTTGTTATACCATTAAGAAGGTTTATAAAATGAGGACATTAAAAAAAAACATCGCCAATGGTGATGACGAACTTATGTTAAATATGACCATGAGATTTCTAAGACATACATGTCATACGTAGAAACATACATACAGAAATTCTGGTATTTTGTATAATAAAAAATCCACACCATATATATTTATTGTATTCCCATCTGGCTTAAAAGTAAATCGCTTAAAACACTTGTATTACAGACATCAAAAAACAAAAGAATCACAAATGTAATACTTAACTGCCATACATATACAACACCCAGACACAAAACATACACATATTTTCATCATATAAATAAATGGTGTTCTGTAATTTTGGTACAACATAGCAGAGTTACATACGTTCTTATATCTTTACGTAAAACGTGTAAAAATCTAACCTAACTATCGTAAACTATAAAGTAGTTAGTAGTAATACTAGTAAACTATTTAGTATAACTGTATAGTAAACTAAATAAATGTATATATAATAAACTAAACATTAACAGTAAAACTGCGTATCTCTGAATTCGCGTAAAAACGGGTAGCGTAACTCGGGGTATTACTGTACTTAAATCAAAACGAACTATCACTAAACATATCCAGTTTGTAATGAAAATAACTAAGGCAAAAGCAATTAAGCTTTAATGAAACAGCATTGTGTGCTTCGAAAACTAAATAATTGAACTTGTTTTTGTTTAAACTAACTATATAGTGAGCAAAATTGTTTCTGCTTGATTAAAGCCTCATAAATACTGTAATAATATAATTTGTTGCACACATGAGGTAGACCTTATATAAAAGGTTGTCTGCATTATTATCTCACTCTCACCTGTTTCTACCAGGAGTTTTTTTCTGTGAGAGAGGCAGTGAAAGTGAGAGAACATTACTGAGTAATGTGACATATTCTCGTTGAGTCAGTAATTTGGCAATTCGCTAATGATTTCCTTGTGGTATACGAGCGTCTATAGCGTGCTGACCGTACGCTTGATTGTCGACCTAGTAAAATAAAAAAACAACATTACTTGTCGATCTTGTCCGATTAGTACATAATTGTAGGCAATTTTAAGAGAGACATGTTATTCGTTGTACTTAATATAAGCTTTGGAAATATGTTATACAAATTACAACGCTGCTGGTATTGTGAATAAATGAAAAAGCCAATATTTAAGAAAAATATATTTAGTAACAAGACACTTTTAATAAAATTTATACATTGCAGCTAGTTGAACGTAGATCATAAATATCAGCAAATTAATAAACGTACATTATTATATATCTTTAATTTATATTCACTAGTACCATTATACATACAGGTTTATATTTCAATTGGTTTTTATCACTTTTTTTGCATTACTGACTCGTTAGAGGTCCTGTTTAATTACTTATAATTGTTATCATGGAAAAATTAATTGTGACCATAAATTGAGGCATAGTATCATATCACTTAAGTTACAAAATCAAAAAAAAAAATTAAAGTCGGTGTAAATTTCATACATAAAAATTTTACTATTAATTGACTTCCATCCTAAGGTTGTCTGGAGGATATTACAGTTGTGTGATAAGGTCGCCCATTGTTTATAATTAATATCTTTTTTTCAAATGTTAGATTGTATTACATAGCTTGGAACAAAAAAAAATATACATAAAAGAAATTTAATAGGATTTCCATTTGTTACACATGTTTAAATCTTCATTCTACATGGGTGTTGGTAGAACGAAGATTACAGATATTATTTAAAAAAGGTTTTGAATTGCCCGTGCTAGAACTGTATTCATTAAATTGAATAAAAAAATCCTGAAGTTAGCCAAAGGTTGCTCATTAAAAAAAGAGACATGAAAAAAATATTTATGGAGTTACACGTGTATAAAGTTTAGTTTGATTAAAAAAAGTTACATTTGTATAAAGATTAGTTTGATTTAAAACATCGTGTAAGCTTGTTAACCTGTAATCGAATTTTTAAAAAGAAAAATAAATTATAGGCTAACAAGAAATGTTACACAACTCTTTGGGTAAAATTTATTGCCGAAATGCTAACTTGCGTTAATCAAATGACTTGGGATTTCTTAATAAAAATCCTAAGCCCTTCAATTCTCATAAATATATGTATTACTTATATAAAAGGCTTGTGTTGTATCTACAATTAAGATACTACATACTATACTTTAATTAAATCGCAAAATTGACTGCAATTTCTAAACGCATTTGTACTATGCTTTATTGCTATCAATAAAGGAGCAGCTTGCATTTTGAATATTAACACTATATGTTTTTTATTATTATATAAGCGACCCGCCCTTGCTTCGTATGGGTTCAATCAGGATATAAAATGGCTATTGTGGTAATGGTAATGTGTATTGAGAGAGATAACCATCATAAGAGATAGGCATATGCCATCGCGTATATTTTCTGTTGTTTCACTTTAACTAATAATAGTATAGCGACAGACAGACAGCGGAAAGCCACTTTTTTATATTACTATGTAGTGATGCCTTTACAATGCGATTAATATTATTTTACCTTACTCTACGTTAGAAATTTAAAAGAAAAGCCTTATTTTGAATAAGATAGTAATTAAGATAGTAAAAAAAATTGTACACGTCTTCCAGGGCAAATAACAAAGCATAAACATAAAACGGCAACCTTTCCTAAGCATGCTCGTGTAATACCCCGATTCCCGAAGCCGATAGTATGGCGGTAGTAATACAGCCAATATGTTGTTTCCTCATTGTGATCGGGTCCTTTGTTCCAAAAGCCATCAGTCGGCCTAATCAAGTAAGAAATTGGTGATCCCGCTTGATGCGTGGTCCCTGCAGGCCGGTGACTGGAGATAAGCTCCTTGCTGTGCAATGGAAATATTTCCTAGCCCTGAAAATTAACGAGAAAAGAAGAATATAAACGATAAGTGATATATGCGGGATATTAGAGTAGGGCTTGGAAGTAATGGGTAACACCTTAAGAGGGTTGTGCTTCTTCAATAATAATTAATTAATGTTTATAACACAGTCGTAGGTTATCAGATTTGTAATCTTGAAACGATCTCACTCAAAGTAAGTTAAATCGATTTACTACTTTCTCTGTGACTATGTTAAAAAAAGATGAAAGAGTAATAAAAATGTTTTATAAATACTGTTATACGAAACCGTTTTCCGTATATGCTATATCAAAATCTAAACTCAAACAACATAAACTAATACTATTTCGAAAAACAGCATAAAATTAAATAAAATCTTGTCTGAATAAAAAAAAAATTAAATAAATATTTATTCTTTATTAATTCTCATGAATATAATAGAGAATAAATATTGGTACCACACCACGAGGTACCAGAGTAAAATAGTATCTTCCACTGTATCAAGTATCGTAAGAGGCAACTAAGGTACCAGAACCGACAGATCCATCCGAAACAGAGCAGCTTAAACGTACAGGTCGGGGATGGGCAGCAGTATCCCCGTGACGAAAGCTGCGCTCTGTGATTGCCACACGAACACGCTTGCCCAGCGCGGCAATTATGGCAAAAACCTCCTTTCCTCCTCCTTTTCCTTAAATTAATTTGTCTCTGGCTTAAGATAAGTTAAGAAAATTATGTGGATAGTTAAGTATACCAGTTTAAATCAATCGGATCATGATGATTATATTTCACACTTTAAGGAAAATCTTTAAAACGGTTTCTATTATTTTAAAGAAAAACACCAAAGCTATATTCGTATTTATGCGATAAATTGGTCAATCATTTTTTATTTATCATCTTCACGGGACTATTTTATTTCCGTTATATTTTTAATACTTGTAAAATGTTAATAATAACTCCCCGGTTGAGTCGCTTTAACCGCGCGCTTCATTTTAGGCCGCCAATATTATGAGGGATGTATTGTTACAAATATGTAGATTCCTTTACAAATTTGCACAATGCGGTGGCTGCTACAATAACCATGTTTGAATGGAAAAAGAACAAAAGTCCCCCCTCATGGATCATTTGCATCGGGGGTTCCCCGTGACTAACTGTGCTGACGGAGCATTATTTACCCTCGATATTCCGGAGGGAAACGTTGACTTACCATTAATTTTTATGGAAAACAAGGGTGCATTTTGTAATTGGTATCTAGTTCTTTGATGTTTACTTTTTTTAAGTTCTTTTTAATAAATCAACAATTTAAGTTTAAGGTTAACGGCATAATGAATGACAAGTATAATATTTTATATTATTTATTTGCTATATAAAATTATTATTTTGTTTAAACGATAAATTTGAGGCACTAATAAAAGATAAAAATAGATATCGATGAAAAGATACATCCTCTTTTAAGCAAAGTAAAAAATCTAATTCAGATTTACAATATTTTTACGAAGACAAAGTCATGAGAAAATCTTGTTTAAAATAGCACGATTAAAGTTACAGCATTTTAGAAAAGCAATAATTATTAAATTACACTATTTGATTGTTATTTAAAATTGATCGTTTGTTATAATTACTCTAATAAAACATAATATTTCAATTTATATGCAACGAGCTTCGTGTTAAACCACAAAGCGGCAACTAAAATCTATCAGCACGTAAACAAACTATGCAAGCAATTATCTAAAAACCTATCGACATCAAAAGTCAAATTTAACAGCATGAAAAAACTTGCAAACTCGCCTACTTGAGTTCAGCAAAGTTGCGGACTCTGGGCTATTATAGTTTGCATGACGGCCGCAGTGTGTCGCTAGAGGCGCCGTAAAGTGGGCACTAGATGCGTCGGGTTGGCGCGGCGCCAACCGGTCGCCAAGATGGCTGCTAAGGGCTTCCACACAATAAGAACAGGACATAGTCGGATGGAAAAGGAATGAAACAAATGTACTTGTGTTGGCACTGTTATGTAAATGTTGCACGTCTCTAAATATTAAAGACATTTTTGAAAATAAAACACTAATCCGACTAAAGTCGATACTACCTATTTGTTGTTTTTTGAGTCAAATCATATTATTGTACGTATTTTGTTACATAATTACTGCAAGACATCCACAGCTGGACTCACACAAAGATTCCTAACTAGAAATTCTTGCTTTATTCTTCTAATTTCACTACCTTATTTTTCATTAGAGAAGCACTGTAATATTATTATTAAGTAAATGTAGAACTTTGACTGAAATATTCTGCTAAAACTAATTATCAGTGTGCAATATACCTCTTGTTAATGCCTATGAAGCTTAGCATTCCAGCTTATCTGCCTAAACTCGAGTTAAAGCAACGCTACAGCCATGCATTTCTCGTATTATTTATTGGCTGAACTTCACCAAAATGTACAGCGAACTAGGGTTTGAATTTTATGAATATAGGAGAATCCAAATCGCTATTTTTCCGATTCATTTTATAACTTGGGTAGCGAAGTCGGATCTCGTCATGCATGAGTACACAAGAAACTGTAAATAAGAGCTTAATGGGGCTGTTATGAAGATGGTGTTTCGGTTTAAGTGTGCAGTTTCAATGTACTTAGTGACTATGGGAACTACAAGATAAGAACAATTTTAAGCAAAGTGCATCCATTCGTAATGGGGTATTATCAAAGTAGTACCGCTTAATATAGGCATACTATACTATAGTAACGATGATTTTTAGAGTTAAATATGTATGATAGATTTCCGTAACACAAGTTAGGAATTAATGTCATCATCTTAATCATCATAGCAGCCGTAAAACATTCACTGGTCAGAGGCTTCCCCAAGAAACACATATATTTATATATTAGGTTAGTGTTAGGTTAATATAATTACCTTTTTTGTATAAAAATAGTAGAAACACCCGCGTAATATAGCTCATGTTATATATGCATAATGAGGGCTACTTTTATTGTTTATAATTTTCGAAAACACAGAACGGGAATTACGCGAGTGAAAGGGTATTTATAATAATCGAGTGTCCCGCCCCGCCTGTGTCGTCAGGGCCCAATGTTTTATTCCGTTGATCCTATTGCCATGGGAGTTTTAATCGGATAAATTACTGCTCTGCATACAAACATCAGGTAGTACACACTTTTCCATATAAATTTCTCGACCCCGGTGATCCCGTACAAACCTGGTTCTGACATTTACTAGAGCAATCAAAGATAATAACAATCCAATTAAGTGTTGTCGTTATAGAGTTAGAAGCGTGTATTAACGCATATTTGATAATAAAACTGTATGTACTGTCAATAAATTTTATGACGAGATTCATTTTTTATTTATATATTTTTTTTTATTGAAGATTTATGATACATTTTGATCTGATTCAGATTTTTTTGTTTGATGTTTCAGGTACCTTGCCGTTGAAAGAGTAGTTTTATCATGAGTAGTAAACGCGTCATCATCATCATCATTACATCCATTGGAAGTCCACTGGAGTCGCTGGACTCCTGGCCTGAAGGATTGGACTCCACAAAAAAGGTAGAATTTCGCCCATAATTGCCACGCTGGGCAAGCGTGTTGGCATTCGCAGAGCGCAGCTTTCGTGACGGGCATGCAGGGGCAGTAGCCCCTTCCCATCCTATGCATTCGGGCTACACTGTATCGGATGGATAAACCGCCATCAGTCGCTTCTGTTACCTTAGTCGCCTTTAACGACACTCGATACAGCAGGTGAGGTACTATTTTACACTGCCGGTACCTCACGTCAATATGAACGCGTAAATGTTAAAAAAGATTTAATTAGAGATACGATCTATTCGCATAATTGGCGCTGGTGGCTCTGAAGTAGCCACATTGGCGTAGTAAGAGTAGATAATCTTGAGTCTATAACAATACTAATGTCGAATCTAAGTGATCATTACATTAATGTTCAAAGGACCGGCTGCTCATTGTTAATGCAAATTCGCCGAGGGGGACCTGGTCGCGAGAAATTATTTCGGCTCCACTTACGTACTTAGAAGAACGAACGTTTGTGTACCTACTTGAGTTCGTATTTTAAACGCTCTCTCTTGAAAAGATTATTGTTTTTTGAGAGGGAAAGGGTTGGATATCCACGAGTGGACAGCACTTATTGTAATATATATTTTTATTGTTCATCTTTGTTTTTGTTTATCATATATTTTCTTTATATAAGCTTCGTTTTAATTCTTCAACGAGGTTGTTACAAGAAGAACCCGTTTCCATTTTTGAAAATAAATTTATCTTAGGTAGCTCATGAAATCCGTTCATTTCTCAGTAAGTCTAGTATATCGAAGTGTCTAACTTGAGAGGATTTCCACTTATAAAAGCACACTGCAGTTGTGTACCGGACTTAAGAACTCTCAGGTGGCTGATGCAGCTAAACACTAACGATTATAACGTGTCCAACCGAATGACTCAGTGCTAGACCCCACAGCTTGTTACGACGTGCTTGTATTTTCTGCTCAAATAAACACGGGTATACTAAAAGGTAGCAAGGTGTACGATATATAGTAGTGAAAAAGCCGAATATTTAAGTAACTAGTGCATTTGTGTTTTTACAGTTAATAAGTGTACAAACATAATACAAATATATTCGTACGTATCCGATAACGGGTTTAAGAAAAATCTTTACCCTGAAGCTACGGAAGCTTGTTATGGTACCCAAAGACGCGGACAAAGTCGCGGGTCACAGTAAGTAAAGTCGTCAAAATGGAGCGAATTATTTAGTTTATATTTAAATAAACATGTTAGGCCCACGTCAATCTTTTAAAAATATTTCCTTTCTATAATATTTAAATTTAGTCAATCTGTCTTCACTCGGAATATATCTGGAATCATTAGTAGCGATGCCGAAGTTTTCAGATACTCCCGTGAAAATATTCATGAAAATTAGTTTACCCGTTAATCCGCAAAAGTTTAACAAATAGAGAGATATACTTATGCTTTTGGCAATATCATTTTCAAGGAAGTAGCCTAGTTTAATGCTTGTTATTGTAAAAATAAAGCTTTCTTTTATTAGTTTGTTCTTCTTTCTTTATCTAGATCTGTAACAAGTTCTAGATTATATGGAAAAACCTAATTAAAATTGTTCGCAAGAACCCATAACAAAAATAAATTTGAAGAAAGAAACTCGTGAAATAGCTTTTTTAAAACTATGTAAGTTATAGTAAGTGGTTTCGTATTCAGACAATCATTTCAAAACAAGATAAACCTATTGTAAATTCCACTTAGATAAGAAAAAGTGTTTCTCTCCGTGCTCGGGTTTTGAGGTAATAATTTTCTTTTAACAAAGGAACTCCTTGAGTTCTTACTTGAGCGTGTTTGCGGGCGGATCGACCCGTCGTGCTATTGTAGCACCATAAAATCCAGAATTCTTCAACCAGACGTTAATAAAACAATCGATTTTAATCCTACGAATAAAGTCAAGAGATTCTCTTCAGACACTCGCTGATTGGTTTACCTGACGCGGAAAATCAAGTTCCTTACCCTCGGTAATAGAATACCCGTCGAACGGATAGCTAGTGACTTCTAAATAATGTTAAGGTTCCGATGGAGGTGTCAAAAGTTGCCGAAGTACTGCAGTAGGGTTGTCAGCGGAGTTATTTAACTAGGCCGAACTGTTACGGAGGCAGTTTGAATGAAACTTATTTGATGTCTTGGTTATTTTTATTAGAGTGATTTTATTTTAAAACAGTTTATAATAAAGATGTAAGCATAAAAATTATGTACGATTATTAAATTAGGCTCTCGTTACACATAATTTAAATAATCTTTTGACGGTTTTAGAAAAGTCGTGGGTTTAACTTTCACTTTTTATTTTACGTTATCTTTTTGAAACTGTTTACAATTAAAATTTCAGAAAATCTTTACAAAGTAGTTTTATAATCAATTAGGGATAGATACGTTCCTAAACATCAATGGGAAAATCAGAACACAGGCATTATAGCCTTAAGTGCTTCAACTCGGTGAGTGCGTAGTATTTGAGCTAGAATGTGTGAAATGCAAAGCTGCGTATTGGTGAAATACAGCTTTGAGGTAAATTTTAGAAAAAATTACTAGCATTTTCATTTTACTACATTGATTAATAACAATAATTCACACAGCATCTCAGACATTGATCTGGCTCCATGATAATGACTAATGTTCAATAGCTGAGGACTATTGTTACAAGCATATTCAATACCCAGATGCAGAACAAACACATATATCATCGCATATATATATATATATATATATATATATATATGCGTTATGTTATATATATATACATATGCTAGGTTGGGATTAAACCGGCTATTTTGGCACACAAGATAGGATCACTACCATTTGCACCATCGAGATGGCAGCATATCCACCAGAAGCATCATCCATATAACTCAAATACAACAAGGCGGGGATGGGCAACAGCATTCCCGTCGCGAAGCTATACCCCGCGTAGCTCTTTGCCACCACGCTGGCCCAGCGCTGCAATTGAGCAAACTGCCTTTATCTAGCCTAAGTCTGCTTTGATGATAACTGTTTAGTTAGTGTTTTGTTGAAACCGAGTAATCTATGCATACAATAGTTCGATTTTGTAAGTTTATTCGACACGCACCCGTAAAATATTAAACTCTTAGACACATGATATGACAACTATATTCATTTGAAGAGTCTAAAAACAGTTACTCGCGTGACGTTACTGTTCAATCTTCTATGTAATTGTTTTTATTCTTTATATTGATTTTATAAGCTATGGAGAGGGTAATGCACGAAATCTCCTTGCGCGATCGTATCAGGAATGACGAGATTATAACAAACAACAAAATTATAACAAGTAACAAAACCAACCACCGACATAGCCCGGCGGATTAGTAAGTTAAGTGGCAGTGGGCAGGGCATTTGGTACGCAGAACCGATGGCCACAATTTGGAGAACACAACCGGCAAACGCAGCGTAATTCGTCCACCCGCAAGATGGATCTGACTAAAACTGCAGAATCGAGCTGGACACAACCGGTCCTATTGGAGATTATTTGTGGAGGCCTATGTCCATCAGTGGACGTCTTATGGCTGATATGATGATCATGATGATATTGACTTTCATATCTGTGAAATGTAACTAATTAAATTGATTTAATTTTCAGATAATACCTTTGTGCATGGAATATTATCTAACGTCGAAAAGTACTCAAGGTTATTTACATTTTCGTCTAACATTAATTAGATATATTCACAACACGTTGTATATGAAAATAAATTGGCTTTTTTAATAAATTTGTACGTCAATAAGGCGCAGTTTATGTTAAATTAGAACATCAGCTATAAAGGTTGGTTTACTGCTCTGATTAACTTTAAGGAGCTTTTCATTTAAATTAGGTTTGACGTCTAATTTAACTTAGTGAAGTAAAAGTCCCAACAGAATCCGAATTTTTGCCTGCTCTTGTCTATATTTTCTCTTGTCTATATTTGGCAGAGTTATACTAGTAATTATAAATTGCAGTTCAAATGAAGTCCGGCAATCTGTAGTATGTACGTTATTATATGGCACATGAATTATGTTTTAAAAATCTGGTAGATTACACTATGGAGACAATGAATCCCTAGTTAAGTTAATAGATGACGCTACTAGAGTATTACTACTACACAAAACAAATTAAAATTAGTGATGGGCAGATTGTAACCTTCTCTGGCATAATAGTTTGTTTGAAATAGGAAATACAAACTGTTTCGTTGAAGCGACAAATTTCTTTCTGAGATGCTGTATATATATATGAACCTTTGTATTTCTAGGTAATGCATGTTATATGTAAACACAGAGTATATTGAAATATAAGCATTTAATTCATATGTCCAATCTATGTAGTTGCAAGTTTCTTTACAATTCAACTTTATAAGCAAAGCTGATATTAAAGTTTTTATGTATGGCGATTTCACAACAAAATTGATTACCTTTTAGTCTGTAATTTTGCAGAATAAAACCATTCATCATCTTTATCATCCTATCAGCCATTGGAAGAAATAGGCAATTACCCGTAAATGACGCGCTGGGCAAGCGTCGGAGATGCTGCTGCTCATCCCCGCCCTGTACATTGAGGTTCTCTGTTTTGGATGGAAATATCGCCATTTGTCGGTTCTGGTACTTTAGTCGCCTTATGATACCTGGTACAGGGAGAGGAACTATTCTACTCCGCTGATACCTCACGGCTTGTCAGTTTTTCTAATAACGTTTAAACTTCTTATGAATAACTGTGAGTAGTTTCAGACTCTTTCAGGGTGTAAAGTGCTTTTGGATGAATGTTAATCAAAGTATATTTCAATTGAAAGTAGATGAAGTAAAAAAGTTTTTTCATTACTGACTCAACGGACCTAGTATAGAACAGTTCTAAGATTAACCCAAACTCCCGGCTGCTGATTCAGTCGAAACTAACTTACGTGTCCAAGTAAACGATGCAGTTTTCTGCAGAGCGGACCACTTCGTGATTGCAAGAGGAAAAGAATACATGAGAACAAAATGTACCTAACTTTATTTTCTATCAGTAGATAAAAGCGTCTAATTGCTCAAATAGTTGTTTTGTTGATTTAGTAACCGTATTGTTTGGTAGGGTGTGATATATATAACTAACTTACTGCGCCAACGAATTTATGTTTTGTTAGTTTTGTATAAGTTTCTCTCTTTTATTAAATCAGTATACCGATACTATGCCGTTTATATTCTACCGGGCATACGATTATATTTGTGGTACTGCTTCTTGGAAGTTACTGTAGTTATAAATCTCATTTTGTTTTATACTTTACTATACTTAAGAGGGCTACGAAATACAAGATATAAAAAATGTAATCTTAAAAGAAAAAACAAAGTAATTAGGTTTTATGCAAAGAGGCTGATTAAAACTTTTTTGTTATTGCAATATGATTTTTAGTAAAATACTTGGTCACCTTGGAGAAAATAAAGTGCTGGCGTAATTTTGTACGAAGCTAGGTGTAAAAAATGCAGAAGTATCAGTATGAAAATTCCTCTTCAATATACGGGTCCCTCTGGAGGTGTCAAAAGTTACAGAAGTAAGCAAGGGTCGGGTTGCTTTGAAATCGTTTAGTTGAGCCAAGTGGCCTTTAAGGGAATAATGTTTGAGATTTTTCAGTACACAATTATATGTGTTTTATGCCACGATATAACATGCGCTTTGTCGTAATTTTGAAGATAAACAGAAAGAAGATAAAAAGTCATTCGTTTATTATTGCATTTTTTTGCTATCAAAGGTAAGAAACCCGATATAATGCCAAATATAAATATGATTAAAAATTTCACTCATATATGTAGTGACATTTTTAATCATATTTATCGAACAAAAATGAATAAGTAAAAATGTTCTTAGGTAGTTAATAGGAAAAATTTACTAAGAGTGTAATAGGCCAAAATAGCTTGCTAATATTAATTCAGAAGAACTGTAACGATTAAAAAATTTTCGCTAATGTTAATAAGTGCACTTTGTGAAATTGGTATAGGTCAACTGACAATATACTAAATTAGGTGTTTAGGACTAACATGCGACGATTCAACAAAAGCAATCTAACGTCAGTTTGTTTCGAATAGTTTAGGCTTTTTTATATAATATATATATAATAGTTTAAGTTTTAATATGATGATCGAGCGCTCGAATACAGTGATTATACAAAATTCTCGATGTTTTTTAATTGTCCTGGTGCAATGTACAATAAAATAAAAATTAATAACAGGACAGAAAAAAAGAAAAATAAAAGCACTAACATGACACTGACTTCTTTCTTGTTTACCTTACCTTGATAGACCTTGCTAAATTAATATTATATTTATAATAAAACCTTTTTAGTCTTTTCAGCACTCAGAAAAAATTTGCAAGTCTCCCTTAATCTTAATCTAAGTGTAGTTTTTGTCTGATAAAAATGTTTTGTAATTTATAGCGACAAGGCTCCTGGGAAACGATATAGGCCTCTTTGCGAATCGTGGATGAAGGCCCTTCTACTTTAAATTAGAACAAGCGACCGTAAAGTTTGGTTTACGGCTGGGGTTAGACACCTTTAATTAAAGCAATAAGGTAAAATGTCTTGATTAAAGTATTTTTATACAACTCTTTTACGTAAAACTTTATTTCAGATAAAATAATTGAGTGGTGGATTTTTGAACTCAGAATTATGTCCTTCTGTGAAGTCTTCATTTTCTGGAGGCGTGACATCCTTTATTGTAGTCCTATTAGTATATCTCATTATGAAAAGCTAAGCGGTAGACTGCAATAAATCCTCTAAATAAGAAGAAGGAATCTCTCTTTCGGAGTCAGCTTGAGAACACTTGTCAAAAAACAAATGAACAACTAATTATTTCCCTAGACGGCCTGTAAGGCCAGTGAAACTATATATTTTCAACCCCACGCTGTGGAGTTGATTATTTGAGTAGTTTTAATGCCTATTAAAACAATCCAGCAGCTATATGGTATGTTAAGGTTCAATCTGCACTTAAAACAAACATTTATATAATGAGTATTTGTGTTTATTCTATGTCGGAGTTCAATGTGTATTATATTTGTAAATCATCTATTGTCTGATTGCAGTATCCCAATGGTTTAAACGACTCGGAGTCAGGTCAATTTATGAGATACTAGCTGTGCCCGCGACTTCATCCGCATAGAATAGTTTTTTTGGGTACCATACCTCTTTACCTTAACTTATATAAACTTAGAATGTCATGTTTATTTATATCAAATGAATGGCCTAAAAAATAAGTTTCAAGTTTCTAGCTCTAAAAATAGCGATACTTCCATACAGCTTTCATCCCCCTTTTCAACCCCTTACAACCCTTATTTCGAATTAAAAAATAAGCTATGTCCTTTCTCAAGGTCTAAAGATTGTCTGTGCGAAATTTCATCAAAATCAGTTCAGAGGTTTAAGCGGGAAAGCGTAACAGACAGACAGACTGAGTTATTTTTACAATGATAATATTAGTAAGCATTTAGTGCATTTATTTATTAAATACTACTAGATTGCAAACACATCAGTAGCGTTGTGTGATCAGAGATCAGCTTTACAACGTGGCTGTTTTTATCATTACTCTGTTATGTAGTATTTCTGCGTTGAGACTGGAATCGTAGTTGCTATGCTTAGTGTGATGCAGATGGTGTTAAAGTGATCCTCTCTTATGTACCATAAGTCGTGGGTTCGATTTTCTCCCAGAGGAAATATTCATATGATGAATTTACCAGCTATTGGAAGTCCACTGCTGGACATAAGCCTCACCAGAAAAGTATGTTTTTTCCCATAATTGCCGCGTTGTGCAAGCGTGTTGGCAATCGCAGAGCGTAGCTATTGCGACGGGGATGCTGCTGCCCATCCCCGCCCTGTGCATTTGAACTGTTCTGTTTCGAAGGGACAAACCGCCATTTGTCGGATCTGATACCTTAGTCGCTTTTTACGACACCTGGTGCAGTGGAAGGTACTATTCTATTCTGCCGGTACCTTACGGCAGTTACACTGTTAATGGGTGGATTCTTCACGCACCACAAGAATAGATCCAGTGGTATCAATGGCTGTATTGCGAATGATAAGTACGAGTTATTGCGATAATTATGGCATGACTAAATTCAATGCCTTTTTATTTATAAATTTTAAGAAGTTTTAGGGAGATGCAAGGAAGCATCAGAAAATAAGCGTGCCTTTACCAAAGATTTATATCGTTCGTAATCGATTGCAACTACGGGTAGTAGGCAACTTAACAGCTTTCATCACTCACGTCACTTTACTCTAGGGTTTTAATTATCGATAGCTCTCATTGGCATCGGTAAATGGTAATAAAAATTATATTTAAATAACTTCTCGTACATTGAACTGACTCCGCGATAGGTAATTTGTTTTATTCATTATTTAATAACGTCTTATTATTATAGTATTATTCATAAAATCATTTAATGTCATACATAGTCAGTTAAAAAGTATATACATTTATACAACTAAATCAGATTTTTTTTTCATACGAACCTATTGTAGGACTACTCAGACGTCAATTCCAGCGCCATCAAAAAAAAGACGGGCTGGGCCTCTCATAGATGAGAGGTCCGATGCCCGTATTTATCCTGCGTGCCCTGCAGCCGCGACCGCAAGCCTCGCGGGATCTGAGCGGGTTCGACGGCGATCGCCCGAGGGCGCTTTTAAAGGCTCGAACTAGGCTCGGGCGGCCATGGTTGGGGGTGAATTTAATTTCGAAACTCTACAAAAGAGGACGGATGGAGTGAGCCCGGCCGCTCTAGGGCTACCGGTTATCGCTCGTTGGGGCAGGGACTGCACGCGTTCGCCGGCGAACGCGGTGTACTGCTCTATTGTAAGAATGCATATGCCGTGTAAGTAACTGTGTTGTGCCAGTGAGGGGGCGGGGAACGGCTGCGATTTTCGCAGTTATTTTCTCGGGCGGGTCCTCTAGTACGTGACGCGGTCTACGATGTCGGACGTGAATCAGACGTCGTCAAGGAAAACATACATAGCATTGTCAAACAACGTACTCCATCAACGAATAGATCAATGTTTTCGTTCTGAGCAAGCATAGGGGACACCCCCGATCAAGTGCAGTGCGCGCGCTGTTGGCGCATAAGCTCGTCACGTGTTTATGTTATTAAGGCAAACTTATTATCTAATATTATTCCTAAATCTCTTACGACGTAATTTTTTCTATGGTAATGTCAAACATTTTATAGTTCGCTTTTACAAAGTTCCGCTTTCGACAGTACGAAATAGTTTTACATTTAGAGATATTCAGGTATTAGTCAGGCGATTTCTATCGGTCGCTTAAAGCACTTATGTGACGTGGACATCAGGTAACGGAGGTATGACTGAAAGTGACGCAAGTCCTGTAGGGTACGGTGGCTCCCTCACATAATGATTGATCGCCATAAATAAAACACGAAATTCTCGATTAATATAAATTAACCTGTCTATCTTTATTACCTTTCAAACAATAAAAGAGCACGGTTGTTTGGCAGACGAAATAAGTGAGAGATTCAAAGAAATTTTCATATGGGGATTTTATCAAGACGCCAAATCAATAAATTTCTGTATGTCTTAATAGTAAAGATCTTGTGTAGTTTGGACAATTTTTTTGGCGTTATATTAAATTTATTAACCTTAGTAAACAAAATTATTTATTTCTAGATTTCTTTTATTGGGCTCTTACAAAAATTAAATCAAATTTGCAGGGTTGCTACTACATAATATCAATATTATACCAAAAAAATCTTCTGGCCGAGAAAATTATCGACGGCTATTCATATAACGAGCATACGTTTATGGTCCAACCACACGGCAACGAAAGTTATTCATAGAGGTAAATGTATTAAAAAAATATAGGCTTTATATTAATATGGACAGAGTTCACTTTTCTTCAAAGTAAAATGTAATTTTCCATAGTGACAAAAAATAATGATTGCTATCTTAATCAAATTCATAATAATTACTGCAGTTTCAGATTAATATATACTTTATAAACATGTAACTTGGATTAAATTTTAGTATAAAGACATTTGAAAATGTGAACAATCTTTCCCAGTTGTATGTAATTATTTTGTTGTATGTAAGTTCACAGCACGAACATTGCGCAGTAAGCCATATTTATTGAAGAAATATTTTCATTCTATCTTAAATATCTATTACTTACTCCTTAAATTAAACATTTATATTTTAAGTACTCAAAGCTTCAATTGCAAATCGACGGAAAATTCAGTCTCTATATTGGGATTGAAATAGTATCATCTTCTGCTTGAAGGATTTAATACTTATATATACATTCAGAAAGATTTAATCTCTGCTCGAAGTCCAAAAATCCGCTAATGGGGAGTAAATAATTAATTAATCCGCTTAATAATAAGGACTTTTTCGCAACTTAGCCAGCGTTCAGCTGTATGATTTGATAAATAATATCGCCCAATCTATCTATTAAGCTCGCGGAATTGACGATGATGAGTGTCTCTTTGTGAATGATACAATGTAAGACTAATTGTTTTGCACTACTTTCATTTACTATAATTTTGACACAAGCAAAGAGAATCCATATTTTTACCACACAAAGTTGAAAATGTCTTTAATAATAGTCAATTTCAATAATCGTATAAAAATATAATTAAAGTGTTCAAGTTAATTGCTAAATTCTGTAATCTACAAAATCTTTTAAATAAAACATGACTAATGCGATAAATCGAAAAAGTTTTTTTTATCAAATTATACTTTTGCTTCTACCATCTTGAGATTGTAAGATAATGATGTGAGTAGAAATATTTTAGTTTCAAAGCGAGCCGGTGAGAATCAAGTCCAATTCAATGAACCCCATTCGAGTAAATAAACGCGTCCAAAGTAAAAGTACTTTATCTAAAAGTGTTCTCACTGTAGGTTTTATTGAGAGACGACGTCGTTAGTAAGTTTCCTGTTCTATATATATTCTTAAAATGACATAATATTATATATGAAGAAGACCGCTTTTCTATAAATCATTTTACTTTTTCCAGGTAAACCAAACGGTTACACGACTTTTATTTCTTTTCATTTTAGAAATCAGGTTTAGTATATGAAATTTATGTGGACCCCGTGGACTAACTATCTAGTCACGTTCGTTGAAAGTTGATTGATACGGGTAGCATAGAATGGATGTTTGTTAAAGGTTTTGTGGAAGCCCATCATCGTACGGCTGCCACGATGACATGATGTGAAGAATACTGTACTCTTTAAGATATAAAAGTAATATATGTAATAAAATCATAAACGAGTCATATCGGTACATAAGATATTTTTTATACGGTGTATTAATGTACCAAGGTCAAAAATGTTGTTAATAGAACTTTTACCTGTTATCTGTGTCTTTGTGTGTGTTAATCTTAGAGATTAATAATATACTCTTTATTATACACCAATGAAAATAACACAAGAACATCACAAAAACATAGAATAGTAGGTCCTGTACAAGAGGCGGCCTTATCGTTAAATGAAATTTCTTACAGGCAACCTGATTACTGAATATCTAAATACAAATTACATATTTTTATTTACAACGGCGTATACATATTTTTATTTACAATGGCGTCAATATCTTCTTTACGGAAACATAATATATGTGATATCTTGCATATTTCTGGGCACTGAATATATTTATTACACGCTATATTAATTGTTTGTTATTCAATAATCAATAATATAGTCATTAGCCAGAAAACAAAGGATGTTTATGTTTATATATTATAAAAACGAGTCTTTATTGCCCTTGGTCACGGCATCACGCATGTTTTACTAATTTTCTTTTTATCGTGTTATTGGCAGCCAATTGTCATTGAAAATTGTTGACATCGATCACATTCGAGGCCGTTAAATCTTACTCAGGCAAATTTAAAATGCGACCGTGGTAATTTAGAACAAATATTCTATATCAAGTTTGGTCGAACCAACGTCCTAAAATACTAGTTCGATTTGAAAAAAATATTAAATAGATGGAAAGAAGGAAGAATATACCACCCCGCTTTAATCGTTTGGAGTGGAGAATCAATAAAAATCGTATATTCAATTTCTACGAGGACGAAGACGTGGTCACAGGCTTGTATCAATTGAAAAAATAAAAAGCTGGTGTACAAACGAAAAATAATTTAGTAATTTTCCATGATACATTCCAAAACTCAATCGAAACTCAGTGAAACAAATTGAACGTCGAAAAGTCGGTATATTTTAGGGTAAATTTGAACGTGCAGCCATAAAGGTTAGTTTATTGCGCAGATTAAGGAGCTTTTCATTAAACGTGGTAAGTTCGACGAGTAGATTAACCCGTAATAGCTCGTTTATTTGCCCATAGTCTGGAACTAACTGGAAGTTCATACTTTATTTTATCATTATAGCGTTCATCGTCCTTTTTAACTTTAAAATTATCGCTTAGACGCTGCAGTAAGGGTTGATAGCGCAGATGTTGATTCCACAATATTTTACAGGAAGTCCTTCACAGTTCAAGCTGTTCAGTTGTGGAATGCGCTTCCTTTGTCGGTCAGACGCGCGCAATCTCTGCCGATTTTTCGGAGAATGGTAGAGGAGTACTACATATCATTGTAGTTGTTGCTTGCATATTATTCGTTTTATATTCTTCTCTTTATTTTAATATTATTATTATTTTCTGTGTTTTCAGTGTGTGTATGTACGTATTGTATGTATGCTTGTGAGTGTGTGTGTGTGTGTGTGTGTGTGTGTGTAAGTGTGTGTTGGTGTGTGTGTTTGGTGGATATTTTCCATTATATATGTTGATTGTTTGTATTTATACATTGGTTTAATTTATTATGTAACTCAAACTGCCTTATTATTGTTGTATTTCTCTTCTGGCCAAAGTTTGCGTGGAAGAGTACGCTCTATGCCATAAGGCCGCCTATTGTACTGTACTGTTGTATGTTTCTCTTGGTTTTTTAACGTGTTTCTTATGGTATGTACAATAAAGAATTTTATTATTATGTTGATTCGATCCCCAACCAGAACAAATATTTATATGATATTTGTGTTTGTTATGTATCTGGTGTCCGTTAGTATTTTAATTTTTATGTATTAGTATTTTAAGTGACCTACCCCAAATTCAGGTCAATAAATGAGATGTTGTGTAAATATATGATAGATATATGTATGACAATAAGAATTATGAGTACTGTAGCTTCAAAATATTGTGGCTTATATTATGATATATACTGAATGACTTATATATATATATTTTATATATGAAGCCAGCAAACACGCACACGTTCCATTTGATGGTATATATGACCGCAGGTTAAACACGCTCGTGTCATTAGAAAGATATCACTAGCGTGTCGCCAACCCTGTGAATAGAAGATACTATGTCACATTTACTCAGCAATTTTACTGTCTTCGAATTGGAATACAGCAATGCAAACACTGCTATTTGGCGGTAAAAATATGTGAAAGTGAGCTGACCAATGCATACAACTTTTGTAAAAGGTATACCTCATTCTGTCACCAACATTTTAACTTAACTGTTTTTTCAAGTCCCAATACAGAAAGACATGTGACCTTGTCGTATTTGTTCTTAATACAAAACTTTTATATAACACTGCTCATGTAATAAAATTATATTTAAATTGATTTGAAAGTTTGTATAAGTTAAATCATCATTTATGCTTATCAAACGTTAAACTAAAATTTCTTCAACATATATACTTGCAATACATTGACATAACTTAATCATTTACGTAACGAGCAGCGGCCACTCAAGACGAAGTCCGTGCCTCAGAGCCGCCCCTCAGTGATTGCCACCGTCAGGTTTGTTTGAATCCTTAACCCCTGAGGAGACGTTGCTATATATGCACATTCCTCAGGGAGATAGAAGTTTACAAGGCATAGGACGCCTGTCAATGACCTGCCTTCTCAGGGTCGGTCCCTGAGAAGGATCTAACTAAAGAACGATAAAGTGGTTCTATAATAAGTTTCAATAATAAATTTGTTATGTTACTGATAAATGACCAGTGTTATGCAAAAAAAACTGTATTTTTGTGTTCGAATCACCGAATAAAGTGTCCCGCGGTATAATATGATTGATAGGGGTAAATAGTTCCAAAAGTTTTCTTCAGTTATCGGGATGTGATCGCAGCCGATGTAAGCTGACCCTTGAGATACATATTCTTTGGAGTTTTTTTCTGGAACTAAAGGCCTATGCTATACTGGTCATTTGTAACCCTTCGTTTATATTGTATATCGTACACTTGCCCCGGGGAAATCATGTGTGATATAGGGTATATGATGTAATGGCATGTTACGTTGGACCTTCTGTAAATAATTCTGTCGTTAAATCATTGACTGAAAAAAAAACGGTCTACAACAAGTGACTGATAAATTATCGTGGAAAGCTTTTTGGGTTGGTCGTATAAAAATCCTAAACGTGGAGTGTTTTTAAATCCAGAATCAATTCTATCTTTATATCAAATTCTAGACGCTTTACATTGAACGATTCAGGATTCGATTGAACGATTCAGGATATATTTTTATTTAAAGTTATACTTGTAAATTTTATGCGCATACGCACTTAGAGATATCGTTTTTTTGAATGCTAAAAAAATAAAAGCTGAAACAGTCTGCCTGTCCTTGTAAATGTATATTAGTTTACGACAATCTCATTTTCACATAACTTAATTGAGCGCTCACAAATTGATTGTATTCAGTTTCTTTACATTTTACTTGAAATCAGAGGCAAAGTTTGAAACTTAATTAACAAACTTTTATCAGCTAATGATCTTGTTAACAAACACTAACACCAACATTATTCAATAAGATTTACTTAAGAAATAGATTTTGTCTAGACTAATGTTCTTTGTCTATGTTTTTATAAATACAAAGCAAGGCAAATAGAAAAGCTTTTCTTCGTTTATAAACATTTCTATGAAATATACTATAAAAGGTGATATATTGATAATGAGTTCGAGCAAACTTCTCTTCTATTTACTTTTTTTCTTTTTGTAGGTACACGTCATTGAAAGTAAAAATAAACCGAGTCTAATATCGAATATACATTAAAAAAAATCGATTTGGTGCGAACTTAATTTAGTTCAATTTAAGCCATCTATTAAAGACAGGTTTACCTATTAACCGCAAAAAAAGCCCTTTTGCCGCTCAACTTCGATGGTGCTTCTCTAGTAAGCAGTCCGACTACTGGAATTTTATAGCGTCGCGTATTGAGTTATTTACAGTTTCGAATTCATTCGGAAGGCAAATCTGAATTAGTTTCCAAAAAACTGAGTGTACTCAGAAGACCAGGGCAGCTCACGCAAACCCATTGTCTGAATTTATATATGGCCCCATTTGGAATACTGTTGCCATCTCTGGGCTGGTGCACTCTAGTACCAATCCCTTTTATTTGACCGAATTCAGCCTGAAACTGCTTGGGTTGTCAGCGACGAGGTTCTGAGTCGTCGATTTGTTCCACTGGCTTTACGCAGATATTTCTCTGTTTTTTATATCTATATTAAAAGGAATGTTCTCAAAAATTGTCTGATAGCAGCTGAGTTTGCACCTTACCATTCGCAATGGTCTGTAATACCATTCCCACCACCTCGCTTAGTCAAAATGTACACAGTAAGAATGGATTAAAATCGGTAGAGTAGTTAAGAAATTCATCCTTGACAAGAAGGCTGTTGGAGGCATACGATTTTTTTTACAATTGTGAATAATGAAGCCTACCGATATGAAAAATTACAAACTTTTTTAATCAAGTTCGAAATAAATTACTCTTATTATATACAAACAATAATAATAACAGCCGAATAGTTAAAACTTGGAGACCCAAATGAGAAACTTAACTAGCCGGACCCTCTTAGCGAGCAGCTGAAACTTTAATACTTCGCCGAATATAACTTTTTCGTCGACAGCGTTTGAGACATTACTTTCGAAGTTATTGTAGCTTCGGGAGTTCTCGAAGAGTAGTCACTAAAATTGCGAAAAGTGCCGGCTACGTTCGAGATGGACTTTACGATTCTTACTCTTTATTTCTCCAACATTAGGCGACCACTGCACACATTGACTTTTTTTTATCGATACTAATATTAAAAATGCAGAGTTGTATTTGTCAATTTAATACGTTTTTACGAATGATGACAGGTAGGCAAATATATCATATGTGGTCTTTTTACTAACGCGTTGCCAACCTTGTATCTTAAAGATATTATGTCGAATTACCCAGTAATTTCACAGCCTATACATATATACAGTTTAGCGGTAGACTCTATACATCAAATGCATATATGGGTCACCAAATGCACATGTGAGTGATAACAGAGGAATCACAAATATTATAATTACCTACTGTACATTTAACACCAATTTAGAGAACAAACACAATATTTATCATAATATAAATATTAATTCTGGATGAGGTACGACCCACTCGGTATATAAGATATGGATACTGCCGAATGTAGTGTGTGTAATTATTTCAGGGTTTAGCTCAATAATTGCCTACCGCGCTGGGCATGCGGGGTGGTAGAGCGCACCCTTACGAAGATGTTGCAGCCCATTCATAAAGATGTATATCGCCAACTGATGGTTCTAACTCTAACAACACCTGGTACAGAGGGAGGTACTATCCTTCTGTGCGAGTACCTCACGCCATTTATTGTAATACCCAATACTATAGTTACTCAACAATATTATTTAGTATATAATAGTGTATTATAAGTGTAACTTTGTAGAAGCCAAAACTCGTCTCTAAAGTGTATTTCTTTTTAAATGCAAAGTGACACAGGCACGCAGGCTGCTGCAAAAAATATCTTTTTAAGCCTTAAACGCGATAACTCTGTTGTTTGGATTGCGTTCATACTATAAAATGTGATATTGTTCTTCTAATCAGCAAGAATGACGTTATCAAGCGGTTAACAGCAATCGCACGTCGTTTCTTTAAATACCGTGTTAGAACACATTTCCCCTAGAGTTTCGCATATTCTCTGTAGCTGTAAAATATCGCCAAAACCCTTCGAACATTTCCACACGTCCCAGTTGATTTAAGCCATATCATAATGCTGAAATGAGCAAACTCTATTTGATTTTAATTTAGACAAATATTCAATTGATTGTGAAGAACACAGCAACGCCGCGTAAGCGAATTAAATCTATACATACAGCATTGTTTAATTAGTGCTCACGTTGTACCATGTTAATTAAATCGTTCGCAAATATTCACGTTTGTTTATGCATATATTGAGAATATAAATAGAATTACGTTTTGTTCACTAAATGTATGAAATTGGCGACCTTTGTTTTGCTTAATGCAAAACAAAGGTCGCGAGCGGTCGTGGTATGAAATAAATGTAATATATTTGATACAGTAATTAATATTAGTAAATTATTTACTTTCTTATACTAAAATATAGCCTCAGAGTGGAACAGTATCGCGATTTGTATCAGACGTCGCAAGAGGTGGCTTAGTTACGGAAACTGACAGATGTCACAATATCAACTCAAGATATGGCAATAAAAGTAACAGCGGCCTTGATGCATGCGGTTGTCATCATAAACGAACAATAAAGGTTCGTATCGTTGATGACAAAGTTTTCTAATGGGCTTATGTCTAACAGTATGACATCTAATATGATGATGTTGATCATAAACATTTAATACATAAACATTAAAATAAGAGTAATATGTAAACCATTCAAATGCAAATAAAGAAAAGAATTAAAACCTATTGTATGTTTCTAAAGCGGTTTTCACAATTTAGTGACCATAGTCTTATTTTGATCTTATAGTATTTAGGTACTATTTTCTTTATGTAAAGTAATAGTTTGAATAATGTATATTTTTTTACTTTCTTATAGTTTAAATCGATCACGGAAATAGAATATAGGCCATTTTGTCATTTATCGATTATTATATAGTAGTTGTTTATACGTATAAAAATAATAATATATAAATTTCATACATAAAAACATCCCATCACGAGATACCAACAGAGTAGTATTACTTTATGTACCAGGTGACGTAAGAGGTGACTATGGTCCCAGAACCGACAGACGTCGGTGTACCCATCCGAAACAGTGAAGTTAAATGCGCAGGGTGAGGATAGGCATCAGAAACTTCGTGGCGAAAGCTACTCTCTGCGATTGTCAACACACTAGCCCAGCGCGGTAATTATGGGCAAAATTCTCCTTTTCTTGGAGAGGCCTACGTCCAGAAGCAGATAATGATTTCCGTTGTTAACGCATCACGCGAAATATGGGCAGATAATAAAAAAGTTTGCAATACTTTTCCCTTCTATAACAAATTTATTTATGACGGTGTTTGAAATAACGGTCAGTCCTTTGTCAAAATGCGCGCTATGAATATGCTGCATAATAGAACTATCGGACGGAATTTAATAAATATATTAATTTTAAAATGCTTTAAATTAAACAGGACGACGATTAGTTATTCTAAAAATTGTTAGTAGTTATTCTAAAAATAATAATAATAATTAACGCGACCTCTCATATGTTGACCTGACTCCGAAATAAATTGCTTAAAGCACTTGTGTACATGGATATAAAAAAACAGAGGAATTACAAATATGATACTTAGATAAATAACTCCCAGACTCAGAACAAATACAAATATCATCATATAAATTTGCTCTGGGTGAGGACCGAACCCACGATCTTTGGCACACAAGATAGGATCACTACCATATGCACCATCGGACCCGTCAAAAAAATTCAGTCAGTTAGCTCGTCAGTAAAAATACTAATATCGTCGCAAGGTCGGCAATTCCATAGAATATCTTTCGTATCTACAGGTCTTTAACTCAATATTGGAGAGCAATTTCGTAAATGTTCCAAAACGGCTTCTTTGTTCAGTGTCCGATTGCTATCTCTAGAACGTGTTGAGTTGTAAATATAATGCCATAATACGATTTCCAATAGAACGCACACGTGTAGAATGTTTTCTTTGTTGAATATCGACTTTTTTTTTCTATTAATATTCAGAAGTATAACGACCTTGGAGAACTTGTAATGCTCTCTCATGTCTGGATGCCTACAGGGTTACTTAGTCTAGTACTCGTACTTCTATGAATAATGTCTTGCAAAGATCTTGTATCTTAGCCCGATTTAAAACAATAGCTATAGTTGCGAGTTAAAATTCTGTCAAAAATAATCTGAAATGTGCTTGTTTAGTATTCTAAGATGTAAAAATATATCACCATATCAGTCATAGGACGTCCACTGGTGGTCATAGATCTTTATAAGTTACTTCCAATAGGACCGGTCGTAAGCAGCTTGCGCCCAGCGCGATCATGTGCTTTTAGTCAGATCGTTTTTCTACCTCGTGGGTGGACGCCCTCCACTGCGCTTATCGGTATATGGTCGCCATTCTTGAAACCATTGGTTCTGCGTACTAAGTATCCTGCCCATTGTCACTTTGACTAACTTATCAACCAGGCTATATCAGTAACTTTGGTTCTGTTACGGATCCTCAATCCCGATCAAATCGCGTAAAGAGACTTCGAGCATATACCTTCTATACCTTCTTCATAGCTTAGAAGACCAGTGGTAAGTAGCGGAAAAGGGTAAAAATATATACGTACATAAATATATACTAACCAGAACATGTTAAATACTTCTTCGACCATATCTGAATAAATTATTACTAAATTTGCCTAAACTTAGCAACAGTCTTGTATTAATGATACATATGACAAATAACTTAGGACTTTTTCTCCTAGATCTTTTGTATCGAGTTGTATATTACAAAAGTACTAATATTGTTTTTCTATTTTATAGTGGTCTTTGAAATAAGTAAGAGAAAATAATCATCAATCGAATTAAAAAACAAGATCATCAAAACATCCAATGGAAGTTCACTGCTGGACATAGACCTCATCAAGAAAGGAGGATTTTGCCCATAATTACCGCGCTGGGCAAGCGTGTTGGCAAGAGCAGCTTTCGCGACAGGGATTCTGCTGCCAATCCTATGTGCATTTGAGCTGTACTGTCTCGGATAGATATACCGCCATCTGTCGGTTCTGGTAGGCTTAGTCACCTCTTACGACATCTGGTTACAGAGAGAGGTAAAAATTTACTCGGCCGGTACCTCACGGCAAAAAATAACGCATGTCTCGTTTACGCTTTTCCGTTTTAGGTAGGAATCTCTGATTTCATGCTAATAGAACATATAGTGTTTGTAATTTGTTTTTAGTGTAAGAATTCCCAAAATAGGTTCCTACTGTTTTCCAAAATTATAATTATAGTATATATTCCTATGCTAAGGATTACTAAATCATACCAAACATTACTACACACATAGTTTTTATTAAGGCCACTAACTCCTCAGACTCGTAAGTCCGAGTTGGTGAGAGCATCTGAAACTCGAGAACCTCTCTAAATCTAAACTTTGCACAGTTGACAGCGCTTGAGGCATTACTTTCCAAGTTATTGCAGCCTTCGGAAACGTGTTTGGAAGAATTGTTGCTACGGACATGTCGAAGGGATTCAACTGTGTAAATCGGGGATAGCTGATGTCTTATATAAGAAATGTGGATGCAAAGTTACGTTAAAATGTGTGACATAATATGCAAGACTTGTACGTTGGTAAACCTGTAACCTTTAATTAACACTCTTTTTGAACACTGTCAGATAAAATAAGTAAAACGGTCATCCAGCAGACAATCATTATAATAGGTAACGGTATTATTTCCATTTCATTATAGCAATGATAAAATAAATATTGGACCAATTATCTTACGAAATCTTTTTTTGCTTTACTTGCTTTTTGCTTTTTACTGAATGTAAATATAGTATTACTAATTCTGTAAAAAAAACGTCGCTTTTAATTATTACAGATTACTATATATACGTATATAGATATATCATACGTATATAGATAAGTATATATCATATAAAATATAAAACTCTATTTAGTAATTCTTTTTTTTGTGTTTTCCGAATGGTTTGTTTATTCGAAACGAATTAAAAAAAGAACAGCGGAATGAAACAGTTGCAAATCAATAAACGTGAAACCAAAATTCAATTCATAACCGAGCAAACAACAAGGTTTAAAGGCAAGCATTCAACGCACAGGTCAAACCAGATTGTGCAAAATTAAATCTATCAAACCGGCGCTGTTTGGGCAGGGTTAACATTGCAGACTGTTGATCAATTCGCTTACCAAACACAAATAATAGTTGCATTTAACTGTTTGCCATGAACCATTTACAATAGCTGTAAATGATATGCTTTTAGGTATGTAACGACGCCGCTTAATTTCCTGGTGGATCGCGTTATGAATGCGTATTAATGGTTTAATGATGTACGTAGGCTGTGTATAGCACAGCGGTATACTTACATTTATAGTAACTCTCATTCTAAATTATCAGCATTTCAGACATGCCTACACTTTATCCTGTCATAGTGTTGAATCAATTAAACTTATCCACATATATATTTAACATACAGCACACAGTTTGAAATCATCATCTTAAGAAAATTCGTAAGTAGTTAAGACATACTAGGCAAGTCAATTATTTAAAAAAAATTATTATATACTAACTTATTTACTTATTTTTTTTAAATTATACATTTGGAACCATGGAACTCATGACTGAATTTTATTAAATAGTAAGTTATTAAGTTTAGTAGTAATAGTAATAATTTGAAAGCAATTTAAGATAGTTGAAAGTATACAAAATGCCAATAGACAACTTTTGACTTTATACGAGATTTTGTACCAGAACCGACAGCTAGAGGTATATCTATCCGAAACAAAGCAGCTTAAATACTACAGGTTGAGGATGGGCAGTAGCGTCCTCGTCGCGAAGTTGCGTTCTGCGATTGTCACCAAACCAGCGTTATGGGAAAAATACCTCTATTTCGAGGAGGTCTGTGCCTCTTTAGATGGCTTATATGATGATGATGATGAAAGATTTCTTAAAGTATACGAAACCCACATATGTAGAGCGGCATATGAAGCTTAACTATCTTATATAAGAGTAGCGAAATAATAAATACAAGAAACAAAACGTTCTCATCTCCGTAGGAACGCGGTAATAATGTACGATATTACTCTGAGTTATTGGAATGGAACAGCGGGTAGCATATTATTAATATCTTGCCGAAAAAATCCCCGAAACCGCAAACTTTATTATAGCAATTTGTATAACGAGTAGGTACCTACACATATTTATGAACATATGGTCACTACATTTGACGTAGTCGCTCTAGAGCGGGTAACTTGTAATCAGTGATTTTGTATTATGTTTTAGTTTTCGCTTTTATAAAGTCAACTTATAGGCAAATATAGTCCAAAATATGCGCCAAAATACTTTTTAAATAGTCCATTGTTAAAAAGTGAAACATTTCGTGTAGTCATTAATAGGCATTGAAATTTTGTAAGTAGTGGTTATTAACAACAATTAAAACAAGTAGAGAGTTAAACTTATATTTGGCGGCAGTATTCGTGTTATGTTATTTTGAGCTTGTGGGTTTGCTTTGGGGTATTACCAGAGTCAACTAGGACTTCCCACTATTATAGGTGTCGGCTGTGGTATACTTACCCGAAACAACGTAGCTCAAAAGCAACCGGGTAAGGATGGGCAGCAGCATGCCTCTCGAAGGACGCTCTGCAATTGCCATCACGTGATTGCTGCAGACGCCAAAAACAGCAATTATAGACATAAATCCTTAATTGGAGGGACTTAAATTCGTTCGATTAGGAACTATGATGGTAAACTTCAAGTTAATGTTGAACGCGAGCTTTAATAGCCAATAGTAAAAAAAAACAAATGATGGAGAAAAATTTGTAAATAGGTATTGAAACGTATGATTGTAACATTTTAGCACGTGTATAATTTTGAAACAGGGTACCAGAATTGTCGTAGTGATTAACACATCTACCGTCAGGTCTTTCAAGTTAGGCATCTCCCAATACCAACAATAATAGATAATAAATAAGCCCGCAAGGATACCTCCTTGGCTATGGTCCTTGCTCCTTTATTTCAACAGGATAGTCAGGTAGTAATAACATTTAAAAATAGCTAATGATCATCATAATTTTGATTAAAATACTAAAGATAATACATTTTGTTAGATGTACGTAATCACTTTGTTTAAATTAAAACTAAATTAAATGAATAAATGCTTCAAAAAAAGTTTCATATTAATTTTGGAATGTAGATTTATAATACAATATTTACTTAAAATTTTAAGTTTTAGTGTTTAATAAAGTTGTAAGATTAGCGGTACTTCATAAAATGCCTCTAAGCTTAAAATACAATTTTATTAAATAACATCGTGTCCAATAGCATGCTTGGTGCCATAACAAATATATGAGGAGATAAAAAGAAGTCATGGTAACCAGCTATGGGCAGAGTAGAATATTACCTCCCGCTTACTATGCGTCGTAAGAGGCGTCTGACAAATGGCGGCATATTCATCTGCGTAGTTTAATACAATAGGACAAGGATG
>JACJUM010001610.1:10970172-11118794 GCA_020976665.1 Heortia vitessoides | reverse complement strand
TGTTAACGATTGGTTAACTATCTCCACGTGTAGTCCTGCGAAAAGGTGTATACCTGCGCGAAGGTTTTATAGGTTTCCTGGGGGTATTGTCGGGGCATATTAAAGGTAATTTTTAGAACAATCAGCTGGTACTCTAATAGGAAAGTTAGTAATTTATGTTAAATTACATGGTCCAAAAGTTCTCAAACTCGTAAGATAGTATTTTTTTCGCTTAATAAGCGAGATGATCCAAAAACGTATTTTGTATTCTTTCTAACCTAAGTGAAACTGTATCAAAGTGATGTCCCCACATTGTAATAGCATATTGTTATAGTATGAATTGGAATACCTGTTTATAATATTAATATAAATGCGGTGCATATGACAAAATAACATTTTTTAAACTTTTTCTGTCTGTCTATTTGTTTGAGGTAATCTCTAAACGGCTGGAGCGATTTTATTGGGCTTTTATAATGGCTCTCACTGTTAGATAGCTGATATAAAAGAAGTAATTTGGGCTATATTTACTACTACTAAATTTGGGCTACTAATATGAGCGGAGCATCAATCAAAAATGCTGCCCACAGTCACTACTCCACACGTGCAAAGTCGCGAGCATAGCTAGTGTAAAATATAATAAACTACCGGCCCTCTTCAACTTCGTCCAAGTACAAACAAAAAAATCTTTACTCCCGTTACCGTGGGAGATTTTCTCAAGTTCTTCGGTCTCGAATCTATGTACAATATTATGTCTGATCTACAAATAGGTAATAAATTTTTTTAAGACTTACCAATCCCGTTCATCCAGTAAACACCTGGCTATGTATAAAAAATTTGAATCACATAAAAAAATATCTAATTTGGTGAAGTCCTTGTAGAGTTAAGCGCGTACACACATTTTAACTATATATTTTTATTTCATCATACCAGCCATTGAAAATCCACAGTTGGACACAGTGCTCCCCCAAAAAAGAGGAAATTTTGTCCATAATTGCCATGTTGGCAATCGCAGAGTACAGCTTTCGCGACGGGGTTGTTTCTACCCATCCTCGCCCTGTGCATTTGAGCTGCATTGTCTCGGATGGACATACTGTCATCAGTCGGTTCTAGTGCCTTAGTCGCCTTTTACAACACCTGGTACAGGGGCAGGTACTATTCTACTCTGCCGGTACTTCACGGCCTGTTTTAATTTTATATCAAACATAGACAAATATATTTTGGGTTAACGTAAGAATCATAGATCGGAAAATTTACTTGGATCCCGTTTGAATTTCTGAATGAACGTTATAGTTTTTTACAATCCTCACTTAATCGGATTTTTACCAACTTTTAAAACCAAGTCAAATTCAGCGCTTGCAGTAGTTGCTATCTCAAGAACCTATGCATTGGACACTTACTTATTTATAGTGGCTTAGGCCAGCGATGTAAGGGCGATATCAATGGAAGCTATTCAGCTGAGAGAGGTCAAGTGCGTACTTGCGAAGTTATTTCTTGAGAATCTTGAAAAATGGTGACCCGTATCTGTATAGACTTGTTTTATTAACGTTAAATATTAAAAAATACGCTATTGGCTTTTTATTGAATGATACTTATTGGTCATGTGTTTTTTTGTATGTTGACGGGTCGAATGACGGATTCTATAGTGTTCTTATCTTGTGCACCAAAGGTCGTGGGTTCGTTTCCCGCCCAGGAAAAATATTCACCATGAATATTATTTTAGGATTATATTTGTGATTTCTCGGTTAGCTCATGTCCGTAACACAAGTGCTTTAAGCGAATTATCTAGGAGTCAGGTCAATGTATGAGATGTCGTGTTAATTCATTTATGTCACTTACCAGTTCACCTATGTCATAATATTATGACTAAATCATTTAGCTATCTAGGAAACTCTAAAAGCTTTTATAAACATCGATCTGTTTCCAGAAAGGTGTTACACTGAAGTTATTAAGGTATGCTCTTTCCAAAGTATGTTCTAGAGAATCCAAATATTGTGGGTCAAATGATTTCGCATTCATTAGAGCTATTTTAATTCATCACAAACTAATTCAATTAAATCAGCTTAACAAGCAGACCTGCCTCTTGACATGCAACTATTTCCCAATGTGAAGGTGAATTTGATTTCCATACAATTTTGATATTCTGGAGTAACGTGAATTTTAAAGTTATAATATTATTTGCTCTTATATTCTGTACCATAAATTCAATATATTTTATGTTAAATGGGTATCATATCAAATATTACTTTTAGTTGATCCTGATTGGATTAACCTGGACTCATCGCCATCAACTCAACGTGACACTTGTCCGTTCATCACTAGCGTAAATTAAAAGTTGACGTTCGGCGTCCGCGATAATAAATGCCAGCATTTAAAAATTTTAAACAGAAGTTTTTTTTTATATTTATAACACAAAGATGCCATTTATACGATACAAATTAATGTTCTGGAATTTTGTGATAAAAATGTCTGCACAGACAAAATCATTAAAATATGGAATGATATCTTGATAGACAATTGTCATCATCAATCGTCAGATATCCATTGTTAGGCACAGGCTTGCCCAAGTCGAATACCTGACATGCAATAGGACTAATAAGAGGTTTTGAACTTATGGATTCTTATTAAAAAAAAAAACTTAAATATAATTGCCATACCACGCAAGAGTAGTCGCAAAGCATTCATAACGAAAATGTTGCTACTTATTTTCCTCCAGTCGTATTTAGGCTTTGTTATAACAAATAAAAATATCACCATATACTGCTCCTCAGAGCAGTGGTACAGAAGAAAGTTTCCACTCTTCATGTACTCCATGAAATAGCGGTCACTACATTTGTTCCTCTTTGTAGTTTTTCCAATATCTGCGTGTCATGTTGTTGCCTTATTCATATATATCTAAATTACTTTATTTACTTAAAATCTCCCAGTCCTAGTCCCACATTAAACCTCGTATAAGCTAGGTCCAACTAGGTCGAGAAAGCAGAGTGGAACGACCAGGTCGGTCCGAGCGAAAGTCATCAAACAAAGTCAAATAAACTGCACTCCAATTCAATTGACTGCTTGATATTCGCTGCCACACGCTAAAGGTCCGGTCCGAGCGCGTTCGGAAATGAATCTGACCGCGTCCCGTCTGACCTCTCAACTCGGCATAACATCCTTTGATGTTCCGCCGCTGTGCCGCAGTTTTAGTTTACAATTTACAGCTTGTAATACCTTTTTCTTTGTGAAACATTTATGTGACCGCAAGTGTAATACGGCTAATTATGCTGCATTTTAATGTACGTACATAAATAATTAAGAACGCTATTAGCGACACTTGAGAGCATTTTTACAAATAATGTGTTTTTTTAACTCTTTACTGTTTGTAGCATAAATTAGTAAATGTTCTTTGTACAGCTTTTAATTTAATTAAGAACACGTGAAATGTTGTATACATGTATGTTTTTATTAATTACAATAATGTTTTTATGATTTTACGAAGTCATCCATAATCTTATATAATCAATTCTTTTTATTTGCATGAGTACACTCTGCCTATTTGGTTTTCCAGAGTCCGACTGAACATATAAGTATTTGCTTTAAAAATCCCGTTGTCACGGTTGTCAGAGCGGAACAGCGTATTTAATTAAAACCAAATTGATTTTCATCAAATTGAAATTTGATTGAATACGGTCAATCCGATCGCAGAGCAAAACGGAAAATAAAGTTTAGTGAGAACACTACATAAATACTTAAGCATATATATAATTTCAGATATTCTAGCTTTATAAATTAAATACTACATTAAAATAACTCGATTTGTTCTGGTATCTACGTTATAATCTCTTAAAGTTATTTTCTATTAATAGGCAGGTAGAAGAGAAGCTTTACAAAAGGGGAGGGAATGTCATTAGGATATTTACGTTTAGAAAATATTATAAGCTACTCTGGCTAATACTTGAAAAATCTGTGAGTTAAAACATTACTTTCACTCTAAAGAATGTATAAGTCACCTAAATAGCTTTATGCTCTTGCTAAGTATACGCGAGAAAATTTCCTCATGCGAAAGCGCAGCGGAAACGTTTCCATCCACTCTTAGAATGCAGCCTTTTATCTCACAGCTCGGGATTATTTCGTCGTGGTTTTTTTCAGCGCTGAGGATAGGCAATGCATGTTTAATGATTCAAGGGTATACATATACATGCAAAGTAATCCGTACAGGTTCAAACAACAGTGTATTAACATTCTTCATAGAGGTTTCTCCTATTTTCAAATATACCATTAAGTTTTCATTATCATAGCAACCATGGAAAGTCTACTACTGGAGAACAGACCAGTCGTCAAAACAGGAGGAGTTGTACCCATAATTGCCACACTGGGTCGGTGTGGTGATAATAGGTGAGCTTAGATTCGCGACGAGGTTGCTGCAGCCCATCGCTACCCTGTTGAATTTAAACTATGCTTTTTTGATAAACTGCCATGTGTCGATACCGGTACCAAGTCACCTCTTACAAAAACGACACCAGGTAGAGGAGGATTGTATTATTATTATCATTATTATCATAGTATTATGCTATTCATATCTACTCTGCCGGTACTCCAATGGCACATAATGCCCAAAATACTTTTATCTTATGTCGCATTTTTTTTGGCGTAAGTTTTTAAGTCCCGATTATAAATTAATGTTTTATATGTAAAGCAGTCATAGTTTTCTAGTCCTTTACATTCCCTACCGACTCTTCATCTCAAAGAGCTCGCTAGTTTATAATTGGCCAGAGATTTGAGTATTTAGTATAAATAAATGACTAACAATTGGTACTCACTTTTCAAATATAATAAAGTGACATATTAAAATGTATCCTAAATCTCCTTTTTTAAAAATATTTTTGTACATTTCTACTCTAAAAATAAAATATTTTAAACACTGTATTTGCTAAAACACAAATTATGTCTAAACATTGAAATATTATATAGACTGAAAGACATACACAGAACTGAACATTAATGCAATAATGTTTTCCTCTTAAATTTATGTTGCACTGCTGCTTTTCTTTGTTTTTACATCAACCAGTCTTTTGTTTTCAGTGCTTAGGTTTTAGTACATGCCTTAAATATTCCAGTTTCCCAGTTCTAGACTTTTTGCTGATTTCCTCTCGCTGGAATAAGTAATGTACATTCAGAATTTATGGCATACAACTGACTAAACTCGAAAATCGGAAACTGCTATAACGCTTCCATGTTAACACACTTTACTTAATACTTATAGAAATAATAATAAAACGTTTTATTTCGAATATAAAAACTAAGAAATAATACTTATATATTATAAATAAATGTGGTTTATTTCAGTCCCTTTTCTTGAAAGAATTGTATTTGAATCCCTTTAATTCTAAATCGTTGTGGAATTTTTCCATTTTTGCTTTATAAGAAGGCAATTTAATTAAATTTCGAAACTTAGTACATCAAAAAATATCCATGATTTTTTTTTGATGTAACAAATTTTGATCACATTTCTAGCTCCATCATCTACCAGGATATTTAACGAACTAGGATGATTGCTGCCTGTGTACTTACAGTCAAAATAGGTATTTGGTTTGACACTGATCTCATTAAACTGCCAAAAGACTATACACTACTTTTTAGTATTGGTAATAATTTTTTAGAAGCATATATGCGACGGGTTTACACAATTTTCTTTTTTATATCAAATGACTGGTTTCCATGCAGCTATGCTATAAACCTATAAAGCTTGCTCTCTTAAATCACTTCTTTCCATTCTCAGAGGCATGATATTATACTAAGAACACAGAAAACAGCCACTCTGGCAGTAAAAATTTACTGCACTATTTATGGAGCTGTAGGTTTGCTTATTAACCGACTCTCCAATTTAGGAGGTGGGGACTGCAAAATTGACGCTGAAAATCATCTTGAAAGTTATCTTGTATAAAGTGCAGAGTTTGACATCCGAATTGATGTGGTCGACTATTCATTGAAAGGTTGAAGCCATGGATTGGCGTTCCATCCGGTGCAGCTGGCAACGAGTCCACATTATTATCGCAAAGGGGCTATGCTACATACCATTTCCTTCTAACACTGATCATCTTTTGTAAGTTTAATTTAATGATTTAAAAGAATAAAACAACGAAATGAGTAACCTATTATGTTTAAAATCTACGAATATAATGTATTCTTGTCATAAATAAACAGTATCTAAGTAATATACTCGTATAACACTAGATCCACAGAAAATAAAAAGGAAATGATTGCTTATTTGTTTGCTTTCGATCGTTCTAAACCTTCAATCTGACACTTCATTTATTCGTCGGGCTAGGCCTCAATCCACCCTCATACACTCCGATGTTTCTGATATCCTTGTAGCACTAAAAAATCACGGCCCATACATTTGCCGATAAAAATGAACCAATTTTCCTCGCGTGCGTCCAATAAAAACATTTGTGATCGGAGAAGTGTGTAATTTTGTGACTGGAGAGTTCCAATGCCGAGCTGTAACTGTAATACAAAATAGATAGATGTTTAAAAAAAATTGCTATGGATAGAAATCTGGTAAGTCAAAAAGTCCTTGATAGAAATAGTTTTGTCTCGTACACATTTGACAGAAGAAAAAAGACTAGTAATGACGGCATGCACTATTATATTTGAAGTCAAAATATTTGAATTTTAATAAGATTCGTTGACGACGTCTCTAAAGTTAATAGAGACAAGAGAATAGGTAGTATTTGACAAACTTGGCAATGTTTCAAGTTTCAAATAACTTTCAAGAAAAATGTTAAACATGTGCGTTCTCTATGAAATGGATACTCACAAGAGCGATGATGCATAAAATTAACGTAACACAGAGTTATGGAGCACGCCACGCTCTATATATCTTTGCATGGCTACATACTAAGTATAGCGATCTAAAGTCAAACGGAAGCTGGTGATTTGCGTTGAAATCGAGTTAGTTTATAATTAGTAATAGACAGGTTAGTCGGAGTACTTGATGGTGAAAATAAAAGCTAGCAATAAGTAGACAGATCAATTCAACAGGAAGACGAAAATAACATAAAAGGTCACCAAGGTATATTCAGCTTAATGCTAATATCAACCCGCTCATACTCTTACCAACTTTAATTAAGTAAAGAAAGTACGTTAGGCTTTCTTTTTAAATTCTAAATACATCATAAACTATACATTTCATGTTTTGCTTGTGTCATTTCGCCGATGAATAAAAAGAAAATTGACCATAATCCGGGTAATCTCCAGTTCTCACTCGCATGTTTATAGTCAAATGCACCAATTGTATATTACGCCACAAATAATAGCATTTCGGGTAAGCTTTTATCTCATCAGCTCGGATTCATCATGGTATTACCGGTTAGGTTTGTCGAAAACCACCACAAAATAAAACCGTAATTACCGCCCATTGGTCGATCATTTTGCCTTATATCCATTAAAGTTCTGTGTACCGCTTCTATTTCTTTTCGATGGGCCATCGTACATTCATACCATATGAATAAATTACACTTATGTAATCATACATTAGGTTTGTCGCTATTCCTTGAAATACTACAGGTTGGACTTTCCGTGCGATCTAAATTAATTGGTATTTTAAACATAGCGTGAACTGTTTTACCTCGCGGTAGCAATTTTGCAGCTATTACTCATGAAGTCACGGCAAGAGCAATTTTACGCTGATTTTGATTATAAGCTAATATTAATTAAGTCAAAAAGGTTTTCTTAGTTCCTTTAGGTGCATCTAAAAACTATATTATGCCCAAATTATTTTGAACACTGGCAGACGCCATCATAGACTTAACGTTATTCTGCAGTCATCATTGTGACACCATTTTATAATGTTGCCAGCAGTTTCATTATGTTGTAACCAATCTTTGCGGAATATTCTGCATTGACAACCTCTCCGACCGTGGTTGGTATTGGCAAACCATATTCACAGAGTGATTGACCGCATACTGCTAGTAAGTCTTCCTGAAGAGCTAATAAGCACTGTTTTATGGCAAGATCACGAAAATTATCATTAGTTGCGCTTTCAAAATTGTGAGATATATTCCTAAGTAATTCTTTAATTTTTTTTATTTTAGTCTTTCAGATATATAATAACGATTTTGGTGCTAAAACTTAGGAATAATCTTGTCTTTTAAATTACGCCTCTGACACCGAACTAGGCGTAAGCTGGTGTTACAGTATACAACGCCATATTTCCTGTAGTATTTGTTATGAGAAAAAAAATAGAAAAAACAAATGAAACCAACAAGTTCTGTATTCCTTTCCTGAAAGGAAGTACTACTGGTTCTAGTATCTAGTTATATGTATGTGAATTTGTGTAATATACACAATGTTTTGTGATCTGCATGCGCTTGTGAAACATGTCCAAGAATATACATGCATCTATGTATTTTATTTTTATATTTATTTTCTAGCGGTATATCTTTATATATTTATTTCTAATAATCTTTTAGTCTCTTTGTCCGTGAGTGTCTTCAACCATCGAGTTGTTATTATTTTTCATTTACGGAATACAGATTTATGTAGGTACGCAATATATGTTTAGTATACGCGGTAAAGTCATATCATTATTGTTCCCCAAAAGGTTTTATATTACTACAAAGGTGGAAAGATTTAAGGGAGAACGCCTCATAAAAGTTAAGGTAAAGCAATAAAGTGCTTACAAAATCCAGACCATATCATTACCATTGTAATACCATAAAGTGCCTCATAGCCAATATAATTGTGATTCCCAACGTGGCTTCGCGTCGATCCCTTAAACGAGAAGCAATTTTGTCGGAGATTCGCGGAAAAATGATGTAGCTTCGAATACCGCAGCCTATAAGACATGGTGGAATTTGCGGCGTTATGGGCGTGCCGGTATAAGGAAAGTGGTTTTATGAGATCCAAAAATATCATTAGTCAACAAAAAAAACAATTTTTGCATATAACATGGAAACTTTTATCTAGTTATGTTTAGGACAATAATTAGGATACTAAAAATAAAATAAAAAATGCTTCAAATACGAATAGATTTCTTGTTATATCATTTATGGCATTTCAGAATTTTAATAAACAAAAAGACGTTATTACTATTTATTGCTACATTAATATGAATTTTCTTTTATGATTTTTGTCTGTATTTTGCTCGTCTAGAAACGTCTCGTTTTAATGTTCAACAGAAATCCGCTAACATACGTGGGATACACTTGGCCTGATATCGTTTTCTACGGTAGAATAATAATAATAATCTTTATTGTACATACCATAAGCCACGTACAGTACAATAGGCGGCCTTATCGCATAGAGCGATCTCTTCCAGGCAACCTTTAGAAAGAGAAAACTAGAAATGTGTTGATGGAATCTTTCACCGTGTTCATCGATGACGGTGCCCAAATTTTCTGGAGAATAGTCTAAATGTAAATGGAGAAAATGTATTTTTAATGACATATTTTAGCATATTAGATAAAATTTCCGCGATAATACATTTTTACATCACTTGATCCGTGAATTCCTAAAAAATTTGAAGTTACTTTCATGATAGATTCCCAAGTTAATTTTTCTAAATTACTAAGCTTTGCTTTAAATATATCATCTTTCAGCAATTGCCTGGCCTTGGGGCCAACAAACATGCCTTCTTTAATTTTTGCTCCACTCAGCTCAGGATATTTTTCTTTTAAAAATAAGAAGCCGTCACCACACCTGTACACCATACCTTTTACGAAGTTTTTCATGCTTCTTCTTTCTTCATTATTTATACATAAAGCCCAAATTTTATGTGTAAAGGTTATAAAAATACATTCTCAGGGTGAACCAATGGAGAGTTTTGATATTTATTTGTCCTGGAGTAAGAGATTGTCTTTTAGGCCAATCTTGCTTAACATAATGATTTTTTTGTATATCCAAGTTGTCAATCATCTTCAAATATCCACAAAATTAACAGTTATGTTCGTTGTACTGATATTTTTTCCAAAATAAATTTAATCGTTTCATAAGAATCTTTTATTTTCGATGCCTCACCTAATAAAATGGATAGAAGTAGAGGAAAGTTTATTGCCATAATGTAAAAAAATAGCCAGACTTACTTTTTTGCCATCAGTAAATAAACGCCACTCTTTTGCTTTATATTCCATACCGAAGACAGTCATTACACCATAGATATTATTACAAAATATAGGCTGATTATCTTGAGAAAAAATCCTTTTAGCTCTTTATCTCGATTGCGAAAGTAACATACTTTTGTTTTAGGTTGTAATAATTCCATCCCTTTAAACGAGAACCCAAAAGTTCTGCCTGTTTATTTTGTTTTAGTGTTTTGTTTTTTGTATTTGTGATAGAAAATGTGGCTCATTAGATTTGGATGAGGAAGCCTCTCAAAAGGAAGTCAGGATCCAATGTCTCTTTTTCAACTTCTGGTGTAAGGGACAGGATGCTTGTTTTGAGGTGGAGGTGATTCTGGTACCAGTAGATCTCCACTGTGATAGATTGGTATTTTAGCTGATAACAGGTGAGAATACATGTTTAGTCTTATTGTTCAAAATACTGTTTATATGACTTGGTTACTAATGGTGTCAAATTTCTTCGCTGAGTTTTGAAAGTGATGTCACTACAAATGTAACAGAACTTGTCAGGATTATTTTTACACTTTATTGGCATTATTTAAAAATCAGTTCAGCCTAAAAACAGAAAAAACCACTGCGCTCTTCAAATAAACAAATTCTCTAAATGCAAAGGTAAAACAAAATGGTTAATTTTTAAATTTTGTGGGTATTAGCTGTAACACGAAAACTAGATCTGATAGTCAAAATAAATATGTTTATAAAATGAGAGTAGGTAGGTAATTTAAAATTAGTCAGCACATTTTTTGTCAAAAAATTTTGTTGACCAGTGAAAGAGTAACTATATATTACAACTGCTCAAATTACGGATTAATAAAGCCAGTTTACTCAAAAAATATGTTGCAACGTTTAGGACACCGTATACAGTATATTTTTTGCAAATAATAATTTATATATTATATCTTGGTGGAGTGCCAGCTTAGATCTATAATACCTCCCAGGTGCGAGAGGCGACTGAGATACCGGAACCGATATATGTCCATTGGATATTCTACGGCTGCTATATTGATGATGATATTACCAGTTTTAATTTTGCTTCTTTATTACAAAGTCAGATAGAATAAGCTGCCTTTATTAATATTACAGATGATATTAGATTAGGTATGGAGGTCGGAAGTCTCACGGTTCTGGAATTGCTAGATTTTAGCAATGCCTTTAACACTATTCATTTTGACATTCTGCTCGGCATTATGCGTACTTTTAACATATCTCCATCAGTTAACGACTGATTTTATAGTTACCTGTTTAGTCGCCGGCAGCATATATGTACTGAGAATGTTTCATCTACTTGGTGTACTACATTTGCAGGTGTGCCACAGGGTAGCGTTTTATCTCCTTTACTCTTTGCAGTATTTATTAAAGCTATTACGAAAAATCTTTCCTCGTCCTACCACCTCTATGCAGATGATTTGCAAATTTATCACCAGGCATCGCTCCCTGAACTTGGTTTGGCAATTGATGTAATCAATTTGGATCTGGCTCGTATAAGCGACTGGAGCAATGAGTTTGGACTAAGGTAAACCCTGGAAAAACTCAGGTCATTGTGTTGGGCAGCTCTAGTATATTATCTAGATTACAAGGATCGATTGGTCGGGCCTTCCCCAAGTTTTTTTTGACGGAACCTTAATAACTTACAGCAGCGTAGTCAAGAACTTGGGTATTCTTATTGATACTCATTTCTTGTCTTGGGCTGCTCAGCTAAAGGAAGTAAGTCGAAAATTGTTTGCTTCGGCTGCGTCATTAAAAAGATTGCGTAACTTTCTTTCATTTGACAGCAGAATTGCTCTAGCCCAGTTACTTCTCTTTCCTATTTTAGACTATGCGGATGTCACCTACCTTGACCTTAACGAAGACCAACTTGATAAGCTCTTTTGGTTTACGAAAATTTGATCACGTGTCCGAATTTCAAATTAAGCTTAAATCCTCCCCTTGACTTCGCAGGCATGGCTTCCTACCCTTCATATCTTAAAAATCGTTTTCGTATTCACTGGTGACAGCCATGAGAAGTCTCTCAGGTCATCAGAGAACATTTTACTGAAAACGCCTGTGCATTCCACAACGTTTTTTTAGTAAGTCCTTTACGGCCCTTTACGGCAAGATTTTAAAATAAAAAAATCTTAGTATTATCTTTAATTGAATCAAGACTGGTCATATAAACAAAGGTAACTTTAATTTGTGGGGAATTTAAGGCAAGCTCTGTATAAAAAAATCCCATCAATCCGTTATATTTTGACTCCGCTTTTATAAAAGCATATTTCTTTAAACCCTTATTAGGATAAATGCATCCGAAAATTTGGATATATCACGAAAAAGGTACAAAAGAACGTACCAAAATTTTTTTGCTCCTCTTATACCTACCTGGTAATAATTTACGATGTTTGCTGCATACTCCTTTCCGATTTGATCGTGATAAATGCGTAATCCGGCGACGTTTTGTGTTTACCTCCATTTGATTAATGGTAGTACCGAGCACTATTGTTGCTTTTGTGTCTTGTAAGCGCACAGTACTTACTTGTAAGTCTATTCAATAGGTACTTAACTGAATACGGGTTATTTTTACCATAAATAACAACTGAGCATGACTGAATTCTAAACCAAAAATCCCAAAAAAGTTTGTGTGATATTTATACTATACTTTCTTAGCTTTCCTAATGTGACTTAAAATTTTATCATGTCTTTTAGGTCTTTCTTTCTTGGGATCAAACCGACTACTTACTTCCCAAAGATTTAAGCTGCCAAATTACTTCAGCACCCTGAAAAACCGTTAAACCTTGAAAGTGAAACTAAAAAAAATAATCCGAATATTAACAAAAAGCTTGGATAATATGAAAAATATAGCATAAGTATTTTCTTAAAATATTAATTTGAAGTAATTAAAAATGAACTAACTAAAAAAGAACTTTGAAAGAGCAGTAAAATAGAAAAGCTGCATAACAACAAAAAAGTTTTCAAAAGTCAATAGAGATATATTCTACATATATTGGCATATAAAACGTGAAAAAAGATTTCATTTACATTTATACAACTCCACAAATTGACCCAAATAAAATAGGCGAGGCATTCAATAAGGGTTAAATTGGTTTCAAGGGTTTTACGGCATTCTGTCTCCTCGTTGATTTTCATTTTACAAAATAAAATAAAAAAAACCCTCTTTTGAATTGGCTGACGTCGCACAGTTAAAAATGTTTAATGAACATAAAACATAATTATAATATTAGAAGAAATATTCCCTCCTGAATATGGTTTATCTAATGAATCTATGTAGATATAATATATATATATATCTATATCTATATCGATACATACATATCGCGAGGTGGATAGAAGTTCAGACTAGACTCAGTAGGGTCGTGCTAAACAGCTGTCGGTGCCAATCGGATTCAATTGGTCTTATTAGATATTTGTTGGTCATAGGTCCCCGACAGTGGACGTCCTGCTGATATGATTTACAAAGATACTTCGGCAAAGATACTACAAACACTTCGGCAATTATAATATAAGTATGAAAGATACTATAGGATATTGGTAGAGAGAATAACTTTCTTCCTGAATCAGGCATCACAAGAGTGAGGCGCCGAAGCGATGGCGGTATATCTTTCCGAAACAGCGTAGTACAAATGTACCATGTAATGAAGTTCAACAATAGTGGACGTCCAACGGCGGATGTGATGATCAAATATATACAAATAAGGCATATAAACAAACTGACGGAGACTAAACAAGTTACGAGTAAATTATTCGTGACAGCTACAAAACAGAGATATTCAGCATTTCGTGGGATTATCTGTGCCGCCAAATTTTCCAGGGTCATTCAAAAGAACATAACAGATGTTTATTTAAAATTAATTCATTGATATAATAAATCTTAATTAAACTGTTTTTACACAAATAAATATATTACAAATTGAAGCATTTCTGTGTTCGGTCATTATGATTAACAGAAATAAAAATAGCGTACAAAATGAAATTTCAAAAAATAGTAATTGACCTTTGGCATTTGGTTGTTTTTACCTATGTACGTATTTTAGGGACGTTCAGTATTTACACAGATAGCTTGCAAATTTTGTTGCTCGCGTAAATTTATCTCGACCGACACAAATTTCATTTATATTCCGTTTAAAATCTCTGTAAATTGACGTTTGTTTTTCGTTTATTTGTTCCGAAAATACTGGATGTGGAAACTCGTTATTTCGTATTTGCGAGTCAAGGGAAACGGACGAGTGGCCATCACTTTTTAATTCTTATCTGCTTGGTTTTAAACGTTTTTCTATTTCTGTCTTATAAAACTGTGAAATTGTATTCAGATTTCATGGCTGTTTTCCTTTTATAATAAAATCGTATAGAAAAAAATATTCTGTATGAATACAAAATATATTATGACAATATATAATATATATATATAACTGTGTCGGGGTAGACAGAGAATATTATTCTCCACTTGTTGCGATATTGGCATATCTAAAAGGGATCTTCCCTTCTTCCTTCCCTTACTCGCATAAGTCTTTTCATTCGTTATTCTTTGTACTTCTCACCTGACTCTTCTTTAATACCTCTTCTGGTTAATATATGTTCGCCTCGGACGTCCTATACCAACCCTTCCATTCACTTCTACTCTATATAATTGTGCACTCATTCTACTTTCATCCATCCTTTCTATGACCATGTCCAAACCATCTTAACATTTCTTCCTCTATTGTAGTCATAACATTATCTTTTACAACACATCTATTGTTTATTACACTATTCTTTAATCTATTTCTTAAACTCACACTATGCATACTTTGAAGTGCTCTTATTTCAACATTATTTCTCGCGTGTTTCTTCTGCCACTCCCAACATTCACTATCATATGTCAGTATTAGAACTAACATCCTTCTATGATCTGAAAGCCAGTAAATGTGGATTAACCATGAATGGGTTACTCATCAAATGTCTTGTCATCACTCATCAAATCACTTGCGTCACATTTACCTTGATACCTTTCCTATTAAAGGAATCTTACAAAATCATTACCATCTTTTTCAAATTTTTTGCTGACGATTTGACGACAACTAACAGTCCTTGATCATCAGCGTAAAGAAGACATTTGATGAGTAATCTATTCATTCTTAATACACATTAATTGGCTTATAAATCCGACAGATAGTTGTCTAAATCTAATCTAAATGAGTTAAATAACTAAGGCAATGCTACACATCCCTGTCTGACACCACTATGGATGTCAAACCATTCAGTGTAGGCACCGTTTATTCTAACGCAAGCAGCACAAGCCAAGTCAATGAAAGCGCAATAGACCTTTTGACCTTTTGCAATGCACTTTTTGGCAGCGCGGGGAAAAGACTTGATTCATCTACCCCATTCCTTTTTTAAAACTTTGTACATCCTAGATCTTTCTTCCAGTGTTATTCACAACATATATATATATATATACTACATACACACTATAATACATTTTATATGTATTCTACATTTTCCCATAAGCTTTCACTATAGTATCTATCCTATGGTAGTTTATTATTTAATTTAGACTGGATCGTTATTAATTTATCAGGCTTCTTAGTATCGTGCGTACAAAAGGCAAATTTTTCATCTATTTGCATGAAACCTTAGAAGATGAAAAATGTGACGTCTATTTTATACATACACACAAAATACTACGTTCGTAAATTAATTTCGAATCAACCTATAAACATATACAAATATAAAAAAATACAAGAATTTTTTTATGGCGGAATGTTCTTTATTTATGCTGGTCTGGCTTAAATTATATCATATACAATGCTATATTAAATTTATATATATTTCAAATAAATATTTAGAGACATTTTAGAGACACATAAACTGTTTGTTTAGTTTATTTCAGTTTCTTGCAGTCGATTAATGATCCTGTCTTGAGAGGCGATACATAGTACATTTTGGTGATTTATATGATTAAATAATATCAACTCAAGAAAAAAATTAATACATGCATTAATGTACTTTTTTATATTAATTTAGAGGTATTCCTCTAACTGCAGTCAATATGTGTATGAAAATATAATATTTCTAGAAGTATACCTACTCAATATAAACTCTTAAATCGATATTGAATAGAAATAGATTTGATTGATAGAAATAGCAAAATACATATATTTAACAACCAGAAACAAAAATAAAACAAATATATAAATGTTCGTCCTGGGTGTGCGTGTGTCCTGTGTGTCCATGTCCTGTGTGTCCATCCGGATCGTCAAATGATTTAAAATAGTCCTATCTTCAAACTAGACAATTCAATATTAGAGGCAAAATTACCTCTTATCAAGATTGCAATACCATATGAACATTTTTAAAATCTAAATACATTTATATTCTTTTTCAACTTTTACAGGCATATTTAAAAATAACAATTTAAATTAAGAATATTATAGAAAACAATATCGTTCACAAATTCGGAAGTATCGTAGTTGCTAGTTTCAGTCTATTGAACGCAGCTAGCACACTAGTGATAACCAGTTAAAAGCCGACCGAGTTAGTTTGTCGGCACGTAAAGGCTGCGAGGGAGTAGAGATAACCGTAAATTACCCGGGTTATAGTATCCAGTTAGTTTTAATCCTATATGTTGCCTATAGAATTTGCTGCGAAATTAAGTTGGTTACTCAGATTTTTCGTAATAACTTTAAGTTATAAATTTTATTTCCTATTTGTTCAGCTTATTGAAATAAAAAATATATTGAAATTCAAATATATTAAAAGTAAACATAAACAAGATTATACAAAGAAGTAATTTGACGGGCCCGATGGCGCAGATGGTAGTGATCCTTGTTGTGCGCCATAGGTCGTGGGTTCGACTCCCACCCAGAACAAATATTTATATGATGATCTTTGTGCTTGTTTTGTGTCTGGGTGTTAAATATATGTATTTTAGTAGTATATTTGTGAGTCCTCTGTTATCTGGCATCCGTAACACAAGTGCTTTAATCGACTTTCTGTGGAGTCAGGTCAATGTATGAGATGTTGTGGGAATTTATTTAAAAAAGAAAAAACAAGGCCGTTCTAAATACAGAATTTTATTGTGTAGTCAATTGATATTTATCTACAGCCCAGCTAAGTATCGTCTAGAAAACATGATGAATATTTATTCAAACTTCCATAGTATGTGACGAAAATAAGGAATAATTTCATAGTACTTCTTTAGCATGAGTACTTACTATAAGTGAGGGCGTAACAATCTTAATAAGCTGGCTGCTGTGCTAAAATACAGACACCGACAATAAAACGACTGTAACGATAGAACCGTAACTATAAACCAGACATGTTTAGTCGGTCAGCATATGGAGGGATTCTCGGAGGGTTAGAAGATAAACGTAAACTGGTCGTATTACCTCGCTCGCTTGCCTTTAATCCCATATATGGCCAATGATAGTGAGAAAATGCTTAGATTCTGGATTAAACAAGGGCATTCTGTAACACGTGGTACGAGTTCGTGGAATTAGTTATTTGATGAGGTTTAAGCAAGTTTCGAGGACAGTTTTGACGTTAGAGGTAGCTTAACATAAAAGAAAAACTGGATAGTCGTTTTATTATGGGACCGCACATTTTTTTTTGAGAATAAAAGTGTATGTACGTGCTAATCTAAACTATAATCTATATCTTTGTCACATTTTTTATTCTTACTAGCTGACCCTATAATATCATCGTTGTTCTGTCTTAACTACATATCTGTGTTTATCATGAGAAAATACTGCAATTATAAATTGAGTTATAAACTATCCTACCTCTCATGTTGGGTCAAACTGTAAATACTATTAAATCGGTTTAGGATTTCAAACCGGATAGACACCGTGGTATATAAGGATATTGAAAGATAAGATACTTTAGCCATACGTATCAAAGTATCACCGTCGCGTATTTCTGTTTTGGAAGGTAGATTCCATCCTCAGGACGGAATCTACCTTCCAGAACAGAAATACGATACCCCAGTAGTAGAGACATTAATACCATTTCAGATTTTAATTTATTAATGCATATCTCTTGCTTCCTATCATTGATTTTGTAATCGTGAAGTAAATATATCAAACCAAAGAATTCCAAAAATGAAATAATAATTAATAACTGTCCTCAATCCTGAGGATTTGAGGATATAAACATAAACAACTTCTAAGAATGTTCGAGAAATAATTACACAAACAATGACGGTACAATTCTGGGTTCATCAATCATAGGTTCGTACCAGAATGATATATGGGTATCGTCTCCATTGGTAGCTGTTATCGGAGATATGAGAAATAAATAAACTATATACAATGTCGGTGTGAAATTTACTTAATTATATTCTCATTGGAATGATTATTATGAACCTGATACACGTCGAGTAATAGAAAATTAATATTAAAAATATTTCATGAAAATAAACAAAAATCCGTGCACCCAAGAACATTTACGATATGAAGTCAACTACTAACATAATTATTGGAAAAAGTAGCGGTCAACCATAATGACAAAAAGTTTTAGTTGTACCGCAATCAAATAAAGGTACGAATGTTACAAAAGTACTTAAATGTTATGTCGAGCTGGCTGCACTGATCTCATCGGTCGTTTTTGAACATTCCAATCATGTTCAACTTGATTGAGGTCAGGACTTCGAGCTGATCAATCTAAAGGATGGATCCTAACTCTTTACAAATACGATTCTATGTCGCCAGATTGATGAGCATGATCATTGACACAAGTAACTCATGTGCACTATGAAATGAAATTGATTTTCTATGAAAATTAAGTGTGATGTTATTAATATAAATATATATATTTTTACATTTTACATTATTATAGTTGAAATATATATACATTTGCCGGTTATAGGTATTTACTGCTTATTTGATCATATCAGAAAATGGCATTAAATATAAAAAATAAGCCGCTAAATTGAATTGTAAAACAGAGCCTCAAATTTTTTTAGTTTTTATGCTATAGTACAGTAATAAAATCATAGAACGGAACGGTCGGAATGGTTTTTTAGGAATATGTAAAGCCAAAAATTCGTGGTTTCAGTTAGACAGCACCGCATAGGCAACACACATCCCGTTTACTATTATAATACTACGTAGTATCGTGTTTATAAAGCAAATATGTGGTAAAATGAGACCTTTTAGGCCAGTATGGTATTATTCTTTCTCTGCGTGATCGATTTTTTTTTGTTTTTAAGACTGAATTTCTTGTTTGTTATTATTAATTTTATTCCACAATTCGTCTAGCTACGCCGATTTCAACAGTGACTTTCTCAAACGCTCAGCAACCTGCCCCTTTGCCCACAGTATGTTTACAAAGTGTTTGTTTTCATTTCAGTATAAGTAATTGACTAGTAAAATACTTCCACTGGCCCATTAGGCTAATAGCCGGCCAGTGAGACGGCAAAGGAGATTAATCCATGCTCAGTCATCGTTTTCGTAACGCTATTAATTGATAAGTGGTCCCCTGAATAGATCGCTTTGAAAATGCTTTTTACGTTGATTGCTCTTAAATCTGTACTAAAAGGGTTGGTGAGCAAAGACCGCTGTAAATTAGTTAGTTAATTTAGATCAACATGAAGATTACAATGTTGTTTTCATTATTTTGTTGCAAGTAATTAAAAGTTTGTTTATTTAAGCATTTGGCGTTTTAATACTATTAAAGTTAAGTTTCATTCTATCGAATCTATCGTAGGCATCCTGCTTTAGGGTTGCCAAAAAAAAATAACGACCACTACAAAAAGTTTAGATGTTAGTTTTGGCGCCTCCTGGGCAAAATAGGCTTATTCATTAATCATTTAGAAACCCCATGCCTGTACTCTTCTTGATTTCCTTGGGAGGCAAAATCCAGGTTAAGTATTCTCGCTTTTGAAAATCAGGACAAGACCAAGTGCGGTCACTCAAAGGTAACACTTAGAGTAACCTGGGCTTAAGGTTGAATGAAGAAGTTACGGTCACATTTTACTTCATTATGAAACAATCTTCAACTATGATGGGTCTTGTATTAATCGTTCGAAATATGTAAGTGTCAAAAAAAGGCGACTACTTTTATATTGTATACATATTTATTTGATTATAAGTATCGAGTATATCTAATAGTATAAGTATTCCTATATAAGTATAAGTACTGTTAAAATGTATGTAAGATACATACATTTTAACAGTACTTTAGATTACTAGTAATAAGGTGCTACTCAAAGGAGATTTCTTAGAATTCCACAACTTATACATTTTACATTGCACAAGACTTCGTGGTGATTGTTATTATTTTCTAAATAAGTAAGATTTTGATTTTTTTAACACTACGGTATGTAGTAATATTAATTTTCTGTTAGAATAATAATTAAATTCACATGACATCATATAAGTTGGCACTAACTACGAAATAAATTGTTTTAAGTACTAGTGTTATATCCGACAACAAAGGAATTACAAATATAATACATAAAAATAAATCCCAGACACAGAGACGCAAATACAAATAATTATCATACAAGTGATTGTTCTGGATGAGGAGAGAAATCCACGACTTTTGGTGCACAAGACATGACACTACAATCTGCGCCATTGAGCCCATTAAAATGGGCAAAAGAACACCTACATAGAAAATAAATAAATTGCAGGTATAAAATGGCGATGAAGACACGTGAACGTCGATATAAATTGAAAACACCTACTCTAAATTGTAATTCTCCACCACATAGGTCGACCATATGAATGGAACTCTCCCTGTGACTCACAAATATCGTCTGCGAGGCACCGATTTTATTACAAGTTGGAGCCAAGAAGGCCGCAACACTATTGAACCGTAATTCCTCATGGTAAAATAATGTTGGTCTCGCCGAAATATAGCCCATTTGTATAATAAGTCGATAGAGTTCGTCCTCCCGACCCGTAAGTAGTCACATTGGAATTAGTTTTGGTTTCCTTCAGATATTTTCTTGGCAATGTTGATTGTTATCATTGGTCGCTCCGCATCTTATTTAATTCAGTGGCGGTTATGGATAAAATTGTTCTGGGAATAAGGAAACTTAATTAATTTGGAGTCTAATTGCAATAAACAGAATAAGGTAAAGTGAATCTAGATACTCGTAATACTAGACATGATATCTATAAGAGATTATCAGATGAGATGAGATGAGTGTTTTAGTTTTATTATATTAGTTCGACTGACTCGATAGCTGACTAGATAGTAGTGATGCTGCCTTATGAGGGTGGTTGGTTCTATTCCCACCCATAACATTTATTTATACGATGATGTTTTTGTTTGTTCTATGTCTGGATGTTAAATATATGTAATTAAATAGCATATTTATGATTTATCTGTTATCTGATATCCGTAACACCAACTGCTTTAATAAATAATATCAATACATAAGATCTTGTGTGAACTGATTAATTTATCTTTTCTTTATTACTTAATGTTAAAAATAATATAATTTAGTTTCAATATCATCAACATATTATCAGTCATATGACGCCCATTGAAGGAATTAGGCTTTCGAAGATTACTCCAATAATTATGGGCCTTGGTTAATAATTGCCACAATGGACATGCGACGAAGATGCTGCTGCTCACCCCCACCCCGTTGTATTTAAGCTATATTGTTTCAGGATACCACCATTTATCGGTTCCGATACCTCATTCGCTCCTTAAAACAATTAATATGGAAGTAACTACTCTTCTCTGCTGGTACCTCACAGCTTTGATTGATTTCAATCAGTAGTTTTTGTAGCATCATCATCCATTGTCAATAATGCGGGAATTTCTATATGTATAACTACTATTTTCTGATGGAAGGCGGCATTAGCATATTTACTGTACCCAATTTTTGAATCCCTACTATCCTTTAAAATCCTCATATACTTTAAGTTCGGTAAAGTAGGCAAAGCTTGCGGTAAGCCGGAAATACGAAGGAGCCGTGTAGAAATCATTGCGGGAAGCCAAATCCAGCAGCGGTCATCCATGACTCTACGTTTCTGCTACTTGTATGTTAGTTCGTAGCCGTGAATATGTTATATATATGTTAAAGCCTCAAAACCAACCGTGAGCCTATATGCATATTAAAAGGTCCTCCCTTCATTAATAATGCTCTGACGAATAGTTGTTGTCAAGATAGTTTCATGTAATAATTCGTAAAATGTAACAGTTGTGCAAATGTAAAATTATGGGATCCAGCGTTTACATAAAATAGTTGTAACAACTGTCGTTGGTACCCGGTTAAATTATTTGAAATAAATATTCGTATAATTTTTCAACTATCTGTATACTAAAATTAAGCAATTTTCATTGTATACAAATTAAAATGGCGCGATCAGTTTTTAGAAAATATATTAATTATACCTAAATACCTCGGTCGACTCAGCCAACAATGAAGGTATCAAGTTATATTTTGATGATTGGCATTATTCATCTAAAAATTTAAGCAATAACCATGTCTGGAGACTATTTAACGTAGGTAAGTATATGACTATATACGTACATTAGTATTGAAGGGATTGCTGGCGCTTTCAGTAGTGTTTTTATCCTGGGCGTCAAACATAGTCAGTTCAATCCCCAGCCAGGACAAATATTTATATGATGCACATATGTTTTTTTTCCGTGTTTTGGTAATATAAATATGTGTTTTATTATTTTATTTATATATTTTTTGTTTCTATATTTTTGTAATTTCTTTGATAATTCTAATTGTTTGGTATCCGGGACATTGCTTTAAGCTACTTATTTAGAAGATAGATCACCGTGTGAGATGTGTAAATTTGCAGCTTTTAATATATTCATAATAAGATTTTTGTTTATTTACAGCATGTAAAAACTGTAGATACTTGTAATAAGTTCCGTCCAATTAAAGAAATTATCAATAACTTTGTTTTCTATACAAAACATAACTAATATAGATCGTAAAATGAAATAGTTTGCAAAATTAAACAAGCGCCTGCAGTATTCGTTACAAATTATGTTCTTTGCTGTATAAATCTGCATTGGAATACGTTTCAGATTGTTTTCGCAAAGTCCGCGAGTGTCCTCACTAACAACTAGGACTCCCTACCCTCTTTCAAATGCAAATAATTTTGGGAAACTGAAAGTTTTCTTCTTCTATCCCCTTTGTGAATATCAAAACGGTTTGTAATATCATTAAGGCAGGAACTATTATAACTTAGGATATTTCAGGCGATAGATATCATTTTCAAGTAAGTCCGTTTAACAGAAGAACGATTAAATAGTATTCTGTAGTCAACGGGTCTGCTATTGAGTATGAAATATCCGGCTCACAACAAGAAAAAAATAAAGCAGTGTATAATAGAGAGTAACGTTTTATAATATCGTTACCATGGTTTCTACGAATACTACAAGTTTGAAAAAAGTAGTCGTGATTTGATGTGAAACTACCTGCGCCCCGCGGTTTCACCCGCGTTAAGCTGTAAAACGTTTAGAGACGATTACAAAGAAAACGTGCTTCATGAATCTTTATAAAAAACCTTTATACTGAATTTCATTCGAATAACTTTAAAAACGGCACAATTTCATATTAACTTTACATCACCGTTTTACTCTTTTCGGAGGTGAATTATTAAAAATCCTTTCTTAGCACTTCCTTACGTTATAAAAGAAATCCCTGCAAAATTTTAAGTTTATAGATTAGGTCTTTTAGAATTTCAAATCCCAGAGTTTCCGCGGAATTTTGAACTGGCTTTTGGCACAGGCTACTCTAGTTTGCATATGATTTGGTATAATGATCCTCGTTTATTACACATGTGATGACCATACTTATGTCCAAAATGCGGGAAAAAGTCGACGTCTCGGGCAACGACGACAGAAGTAGATAAAACTTATTATCCAATACGCCCTGTGGTGGATTTATAAAATTATTTAAATTTTATTTATTTTTACAGTTAATTTGCTGTGGTACAAAGCTGTTTTTAACGATATTAACCTCTAATATAATATGGAGAAAAAAAATTATATAATTTTTAAATCGTGCATCTGATACAGCCTGTCTCTTATTGAAGATATTCCAATTATATGGCTTTATTATGATAGCAAGGCTTGGGATTTGTCATTTAAAGTAAATTATTCGTTTTAAAAAATAAATATATATATTTTTTCCTACTTAATTGCGGTTCCATATATCGCGGTTAAACCTTACATGGAAATAACTTGTTTCCTATTACAGCGCAAGCGCAACTTAAAAGTACTTTGGCATATTAGACAATGCGTGGAACATAATAATCCAGAAGTTTCGAAAACGGCAGTGGTTGGTGAGACCGCTTATATTTCGTTAAAGGTAAATTTGAAATTTGGCTATAGTCACCGCAACAAAACAAAATAGCCCTACTAAGTTTAGACTAATCAACTAGCAAACTAGAAAGTGTAACTAGCAGATTAATATACAAAGATGAAGTTGGAGCAAAAAATAAATATACACTAGCTTAAATTAATAACTGTTTCAAAGAGAGCTCCGTAGTAATCATCATACCAGCCATTGGAATGGCTGGACATAGGCCTCCCCAAGGAAGGATTTTACCTATAATTGCCGCGCTGGGCAAGCGTGTTGGCAATTGCCAACACGCTTGCCCAGCGCTATAATTATAGAGCGCAGCTTTTGCAATGGAGATGCTGCTGCCCTGTGCATTCGAGCTGCACTGTTCTGTATGGATATATCGCTATCTGTCGGTTCCGATATCTTAGTCGCATCTTACGTCACCTGGTATAGGGGAGGGTACTATTCTACTTTGCCGGTACCTCACGGCTCCGTAGTAATAGTCAACAGCTTAAATACTATGGCTACTGTCGATCACTACTCTAAACCTAGTAACTTATGCTTATTACCTAACAATCATCATTCAGCTGTACACCATAACAAATATAATTACTGCGACTAGACGAATAAAATATGGTTGTGACATGTTTTGGTTCTACATACTTGTTTCCATTATAATTAACAAACACAGACACAGTAAACCCATCTAAATTGCTAATAACAAATAAACAGATACTATGCTTTGGCACTAACCATTAAATAATGCACCATCATCATTATCTCCATCTGCAATTGAATATGGGTTCGGCGTTATCAAAATGTGTTTGCTAATTGATTGCATATTGTGGTGGAAACTCATCCATCTGCAAATGATTTTAGAGTTCAATATATGTTTGTTAATGTAGTTTTGATATTTTTTTAATATAATTATTTAAAATATTGTTGTTAAAATAAAATTTCATAATTTAACTTATTTAGGTAATAATACAAACACTTTTCAACAACTGAGCCGAATAAAACGTTATGAATAAAACAAGCAGCAATTCTCGTAATAGTTAAATTAGGCCGTGTAACAAGCTCAGGTCATTTTCATTACCATAATAAGAACGGCGTGTAGGTAATAAAATTACTAACGTTGGACGTCATTACGTATTCGAGCTCACGTCCGGCGGTGGCGCGCCGGAGCTGCCGGAATTACGGTGCCGGCCGTTTTGGAATTCCTGCTCGTGGCCACGTGTGTGCGTGCCTTAATTGATTGATGTAGCTCATTAGATCGGCTAATGTTCATATGAGACACGATGTGCTCGGGATGTTACATTGATAATTTTTTTAACTTAATAATAAGTATAATTAAAAATATATATATAGGTCTATTGAAGAGCGGTTAAATCTGAAAGGTTTTTGTAATATTAAAATATTTCGTGTTCAACAGTAAAACAAAATACACATAAACATAATTAAGAAGTAAGACTATCCAAAAAGTGAATTTGGGAATATCAGCGTTAAAGATGCAGATAAAATAGGGGAAACACCTTCCTTATAATTTTACAAAAAACTGCTTTATCTTAAAAATCTGGATAAAAATACTATTAAGAAATAAATTAATCATGACCAATGAGTACACACTTCAATCTTTATCTTGGCGTTTTGAGTTTCAGTAATTTACTTTCCTTTTTTTTATAAAAAATATACTATTATCGTCTTCGTTTATTTGATCTTGTCAAGTATTAAGGTCACAAAGCAGATTTTATTTGTACACGTATTACACTATGTAAAAGAAGATAAAGTAAAAAGGTTTTTTATAACCGTACCACATAATTTGGGAACTGATGATGACATCCAACACTAGTGAAAACTGTAGTAAATGTTTTTTCATGGGTTACAATATAATTATATCGTAAGCTGTGAAAATCTATTTTTTTAAATGTAACTATTTGCTATTTATTGCGATATAACTATTTACTATTTATTGCAATATAACTATTTACTATGTATGAGTTATTTAATAGTTATATCTAAGTGATTCCTTAGATGTGTCAACTAAGGAGTTTCAGCATACAGTTTATGGAGTTGATGTTGACGTTCCAGAAGAAATATTCAACAAAATATGACTTTCCTCAGGAATAAGTATTTATCCAGTTGCATGTTGCTGTGAGTGACAGGCAAATATGCGAGGTGTAGCCATGGCTGTCTAATAATATGTATAACTGCATGAACATCATTGAGGTCTAACTGTAAATGTATGTGAAAAATCTTCTTAGAATAGCTAGATATCTAATCGTAGATGAATAAAAATAAAACTGGTGGCAGACAAAAAAAACGGGTTTTATTTCAATGTAAAACTATGGTAGAGAATGATCATAGTTGCTAAGTATATTTCCAAGGAATGGCAAACACTTGTTGGGTAGAAAATTTTTGTTAAAATTTGGTTTTGCTCAGTGTAGCGAGTAAGTAAAAAGCTTTTCCGGATGTTCTTTATTAGATTGTTGATATACCGAAAAAGCATGAATATACTCGTATGCTATAATTGCAATATAGCGGATTACTTTATGATTTCAGAGTTTTTGATTGTATTTGTGAAGGTATTTTTAATTTTGTACATTCATTTATGTTTATAAAGAATTATATTACAGAAAAAAAGAATAAAAAAGATTTTTTTTATTACCATAGTTATACTTTTAGCCATGGGATACCGGCAGAGTAGAACAGTACCTCCCCTTGTACTAGGTGTCGTAAGGAGCGACTGAGGTACAAAGGCAGTTTATCCATCCTATTATTAGGTATAGCATATGTCAAATGCAACAGGGCTGGGATGGGCAGTAGCATTTCCTTTACGAAGCTAGGCTCTGCATACGCCTGCCCAGCGCGGCAATTACTGGCAGAACTCTCACCTCCTTCTCTCCACGATGGTGATATACTTTCATATGCATTTAGTGAATAGCTGTTAATTTGACGAGCCCTATGGCGCAGGTGGTAGTGATCCTATCCTAAGGATAAGATATAGGATAGACTCACTACTATAAGATAGGTGGGAATCAAAACTACGACCCCCAGGTCGTGGGTTTGATTCCATCCAGGACAATTAAATTAATATAATAATATTTGTATTTTTCCTGTGTCTGGGTGTTAAATATATGTATTTAAGTATAATATTTGTGATTCCACTGTTATGTTATGATGTCCATAATGCAAGTGCTTTAAGCGACTTAGTAGTCAGGTCAATGTATGAGATGCTAGTGAATATATAATATATGTAATTATATATATTTTAAAATTTTATTTATATATATATATATACATACAAGTCTATAGAGATATATATATATATATAAAATTTTAGATGTAATGCATAATTAAAAATATCCGCATTATTGACTTGAACCGTCATTTTACATTCTTGTCTTTTTTTAAGTAATAAAAAATAGGGCCATATAATAAGTATAAAACAATAGTTTGTTATTTTTCAATTTATTGATAGCCAATAATTATACAAAAAATCCTGCCAGATTTTGAAATTTGAAGTCCAGAGCACAAAAGCTACAGATTGGGCCTTACTATCAAATTGGCTTTGTAAAAAGACTTAATATTCTCTCTCTAAAGATAACACTTACTAGAAAAAAGTAGCTTGTCTCGGGCTTCAGGCGAGACAACTTTTGCAAGTAAATATTGTCTTTAATTAAAAATTCAGCATTTTCAATGCATAAAACCTCTAAAGTGATTCTCTGTCTACTTTAGTTGAGAACAATTCTGTATACATAGGAAAGTATTAAAATCGACATTCTTGTCCTTGGCAAACATAAACGAAATCGTTAACGTTTACACCTTATAAAGCTCAGTGCTTCTCCTTATGGAATTTAATTTATTTCACGCAAAGTTATACCGTTAATGTAGTAATAGAACGTAAATCCCAAAAGATTTTTGTTAGACGTAAAACGTGATCCAATTTCAAATGCCTTGTAACTTTAACCACTTTAAAAAATGAATTTGTAAATTGTTCGATTTGTGAATGCATTTATTTTAAATCTTTTTAATGGCCATACATATTTTACAAAATATCATTATCATCATCATACCAGCCGTTAGAAGTCCACTGCTGAACATAGGCCTATCAAAAGTGAGGAGGTTTCTTGCCCATAATAGCCGCGCTGGGCAAGCGTGTTCGCAATCACAGAGCAGCGCTTTCGCAACAAATGGAATACTGCCATCTGTCGGTTCTGGATCTTAGTCGCCACTTACGACACCTGGTTCTAAGGGAGGTACTATTTTATTCTGCCGGCACCTCACGGCATTTATTAAATATATAGTAAATTAAATAAAAATCAAGTAATGTATTACGTTTTATTATTAAAGTTAGACAATGTAACAAACTGAAGTCATAGGATGTTTTGGATTGCTGAATTGCAGTTTATAAATTTTTTTATTGCTCTATGCATCACTGCTATTTACATTTTGATAAACATGTTACAAATTTTTCATATGCCTTTCATATAATATTAGATTTTTTAATAAATGTCCGTTATCAATGCATAAAAAAATATTAACTCATAAACAAAATTAGATACACTTTACAGTAATAATTTGTGCCGGTATTAAGTTGGCTGAAATAACACTTTATGTTCTAAACGGGTCCGAGTGACTGTCCCAACTAATTTTCATTATACAGTAATAATAACAACGTGCAAGTAATAAAATTACTAACGTTGCAGCTCGTTACATATGCGAACTCACGCCCTGTGCAGCGCACGCGTTATAACTTAAAGTTAGACACATTAAAATTTCATAGCATACTATTTTTTTGATTATGTTGTGGTAGAACTCGTTTGAGTGGACAATTTTGTTTCAAGCACAATGCTAGCTTTGTATGACCTAAACTGTTTTTGCTTCCAAGTTTTTGTAATCACATGGTACTCCAATGAAAAAATATTTTTTGGTCTAGTAAGCACTGTAATATGCATAAATTATCTTTTTACAGTTTTTATAGATTAACAAAATTAGGAATACCGTACAATATTTTTTACAGACAGGAAACTAGTCTATTCAACAGTTACAGCATAAAATAAATAAACAAATAAAATTAATGCTAATAAAAGTTTGTCATTTGAATATACATTACAATATGATGAAAACATATATAGTCGTGGGGAGACGACAGAGTTGATTAGTTTGTTATGACGGTATTATTATTATTATTTTATTATTTTTATTTCGTACATCTCATACTAAGTTATGTTTAAAAAAATGCATTCCACACATGTAACATGTAAAGGTTGCCTGGAAGAAATTGCTCTATGCGGTACTTCACTATGTACAAACACTATTATTGCCTGTAATATTTAAGTGTACAATAAAGTGTATTATTATTATTAGTATCAGATGTCGTAGGAACCGAATGGATTACTGGTACCTACCACCTGGGGTACTGGTACCATATGGCGGTATATCTATCCCAAATACCATAGTTCAGGTAGTAAACTTTGTCGCGAAGCTTACGAAGATTACTACCACGTCTACCCAGTGTGGCAAACATGGGCCAACAGCACTGATTTTGATCCGATAAAAAAATCTTAGAAGGCCTAACTATGGTTGTGGACGTGCTAAGGATGATTAAACGTATTTTAGGCTTGAGGCTTTTGATATCCATGAGTCGCAGAACAATCTAGTACAATTGTGCCCTGTAAGCAATTGTCTCTATCACGTCTTTAGCCTAGTAAGTATAGATCTACAGCCTCAGGGAATAATGTGAAAAGGTTGCCGCAGTGTCACGACGTTCCGTTACCTTGAAATTTAAACGAGTCCCGTGACTCCGAGACAAATTGGAGAGGAAACTCACCCAGGTGAAACATTGCGCAGATTAACTGAATGAGATCCACCGAATTAGAACCATCGAATTGCCTTACGGGCCAATTGCAGGCTCAATTTTACGGATTCATTGGCAAAATATTTGGAAATTGCTAAACGAACATTATCATCGTTTTTATATATTACTAAATAAAAGGGAGGTACCAATATAGTTCATTGTTGTTTCTGTGTATAACGAGTGTGTTATTTCAGCTACAATATGCAACTAGAGATCGATATATTTAAAACAAATATATGAGATATATGTTCGCTATTAGAACTACAGTAAATTTAATAACCCAAATAAATATATAAAGAAAACAAAATAAATATTACTTTTGGAGAAATATTTTAATTTATGTAAATCTTCTTTATCCTACACTAGGTTCTATTTGCGATTTATCAGAAGACTCTAGCTTGCTGATTACTTAAAGTTATTGATTTTGTCTAGATTAGTGCTTCGAACAAAAAGCGTCACTATTGCATTTGGTGTAATAACATAAGTAAAAAAAATAAACGTAAGTTTTCATTTTAGTAATACACTAGAATAGGAACATTTTTCCATTTTGCTCTAGATATGTTCAGGAGTAGATGTTCTATAGCTGGTATGATGATAATAATAATAATAACTTTATTCAACAATAAAAGGTAACTTAAACTAAAATACATTTTGATGCTTAGTTACCTAAACTAGGTCTAGCCTGTTCTTATAAGCACCTGGTTTAATGCTGATGATATAAACGATTTAATTTTGTTTCCATATATTTTTTCCATATATAAGCAGAAATCCAATGTTGGCCTATGTTTAACAGTGGACGTAATAAAATAGTAAAAGTAATAAATATCAATATCAATATTTAAAAAAATTACAAATAAACCGATAATTAATATCTATTTTCATAGTATCTACAAGATAGGTCAAATATTTAAGTATAACATATTTAAGGCGTGATCTTGAATATAAAATGTTATTAATATTAACTATTTTTGATAAAAATCTAAGATGAGAATGTTACGTAGCATTTACTTGGGATTATTTTATTGTATCAATATGTCAAGATGTCAATCAAACGCTGTATGTTTGTTGTTTTGGTAAGAGTATAGTTCCGCAATATTAATTACCATTTAATAAATTTCAACAAAATATCGGTTCATAATTTGCAACAAAATTTAACTACTCATAAAAATTTTATGAGTGACTTGAGATAAATAAGTTACTTATAAAAAAAGTATTAGTAATTTTAATGCTCTAATGGTTACACGAGGCATAAATATTAGATGAAGATCCCTGTAAGGCCGGTATTTGGGTCCCTGAGCATTTATTCGAAAGTGGACCTTCGTGCTCATATATACAACAATAAATTGATGTACACTGTTTATACAAACGTATGCCTGACTAAGCCTATTTTGAATTTATAAGTCCAAGGCTGATTTAGATAGAAACCAGCTGTCTGAAATAATCATTCATTAGCTATTTATTAAATGATACGAGTACATATTATAAAGGATACGGTAGCGTCCAAAGTCAGTAATACCTACTGTGTTACTGTAGTATGTAAGTAAAATTTATTACAAAGCAACTTTAAATGTGTTTTTTCAAAATTTTTAGTACTTATTATAGTATATTTAAGAATACACCAACTTTCCATCCGCTATTTTATCCGCGAGGTCTTCGATCTGTATCTCAGAGGAACTCTCTCTGATGAACTTTTGTTATTTCAGGAAGAAGTCCATGTGTCTAAAAAGACTTTGCGATTCTTTAGACAAAAATAAAAAGCCAGATCCATTGTTTGAGAACTTCCAATTTGTCAAAAAATCTTTAATAAAAATAATAATATTTTCATAATAGATTAAAACATAATATCAGATTCTATTATAATTATGATACTGATGACCCTGTAAGATCCTAGACCTACCTTAAACTAGTCTGCTGGCACGTCTAGTGCTTCTTGGGTCTTAAAACTAGGTTAAGGTTCATTACGCGGTCCACCAAAACTAGTAACCTGCAAGAAAAACTGGTGGTAAAATGTTTTGTTTTTAAAATATGAGTAGGATAGGAAGGATACACATTTAATTTGTAGTTTATTTTTTTGACGGGCTCGATAGCGCACTTAGTAGAGAGGCTACTCTATTAACTACTACATTATCTTATGGTCGTGGGTTAGATTACCACCCAGGACAAACATTTTTGTGTTAGGGTGTTAAATATATAACATATATATATATATATATATATTATATATATATTTTTTATATTTATATATATATATATATATATATATATATATATATATATATATATATATGTATATAAGTTGTATATTCGTCATTCCTTGTTATCTGATGTCCGTAATAAAAATGCTACAGGCGACTTATCTCGGAGTTAGTATAAGATGTGTAATTTCATTATTATTATTTTCTTATTGAGGAAATATTTTGTTTTTGTTAGATAACAATCCATAAACACCTGATAAAAAGATATGAAATCTTTAGATATAATAACAGAACGGAAAGAATCGGATCCAAAGATTCCTTAGGGATACATCGAGACGATTCCAATTTGTAATAAAGTTGATCGTAACAAATCTGGAATATTAGAAGCCGTTGTAAATTGGATCACGTTTTATGTCCACGAAAAATACTTTGAGATTTACGTTCCATTACAGTATTAAGTTACATAGCAAGGAATGGAATAAAACATATATTTTTAAAATTGAGTATTACAAAGTGTTCGGTGTCAGTACATTTTTTGTAAAAATGTATTTATATGATATTTTTTTGTTGTTATAAATTAAGGTACCAAACATTTTTATTGCATTGGGATAGGTTCACCTATTTGCAGAATCAGACTTCAGAGCCTATAATGAAAAATTTAAATCATCATTTATGGGCAGTCTGTTTATCAGTAACATAAATTCAACTAAAGTTAATTATGATAAAATCTCACATCATCTCATACATTGATCTGAGTCTAAAATAAGTAGCTGAAAGCATTCGTGTTTTAGAGAAACCCAGCTTTTTAAGGAAACCTTTCGCTTAATATTTAATCAAGTTGAAACTAACATTCTCTATTATCTGCATCCATCCACTTCAAAATATTTTTAGATTTCCGCTCTGTAGAAAATATTCTAAAAGTAACTTTTCTTAACTTAATCCAATTCACTTCTATAATGCAAGTTGAAATCTTGAGTTACGTAATTGCAACCTATTTCATAAGTTACGCAGTTATCAACTTCAACACTGCAGTGGAAACGTTCATATGCAATTTGAAATCTGAATGTGAGTTTTGGTATAAACCGTTTAACGGATACAAAGTAGACTGATGACGAAGTAATATAGAATTGGTTTTTATTTCCATTGTAAACATTTTTAAAATAAAGAGAAAGTCTACTTGTTAGTTGCTACTATAGCAGATATGGTTAATTTCAGTTCCTTTTAGATATTTTATGGTGAATGCATGTATTTTGTACTCTTTGTCCTACTTTATAGCATACTTCTATAAATGCCTCCCTCAGCCGCCACCTCACTGACACTCCACGATGTCAAACACTTCGTACAGATTATTGTCGTAGAACAGTAACCAGTATTAAACAGCGAATGCATGTAGTCCCTGCCCTTCGAGCGAATACTGACCGCGCTAGTGTAGCCAGGCTCACTCATTCCTTTTTTTGCAAACCAGTTTGATGTAGATATGTTCTTTAAATCATTGTTACCTTATACCTATACAAAATCAGAACCTTTTTAAGTCTAGAGATTCGCAATTTTCTAAGTAGTGGCTTAATTCTGTCATGCCTTAACTATAGCAACCTAGTTTACAGTCCATGTTTCGACGAAGAGACCACCTCTTAGTTTATTTTTGGCATAACGTATTAAAAGACTATTTAGCTGTGAATTTCAACATAACCAAATATATCGTCATAGGCAAGGCACCTCACAGCTCAAGCTGTGAAGTGCCGGGAGAGTAGAATAGTACCTCTTCCTGTGCCAGATGTCGTAAGAGGGATAGGAGCTTTACCCATGACCTTTGATGCATAAGATATTAATGTAATGATGAATGATGTGCCATTGGGCATATTTTTATTTGTTATTTATTTACTACAAACTGTCTCCATCGTGGGGCATTCAGCAGTACATTGGTTTGTGCTGACGCTTGCGTGCTCGGTGTGTGACCTGTGTCACATCCTCATTGTACATACAGTTATACTACTGTGATTGGATTAGGTCTTAAGGTACTTTGCGTTTTAATCTACGCATTTTGTTGTGGTTCTTCATTAATGGCCGTGCCAGGGTGTTTGGATAATGTTTAATCCGTTCTTTGTAGCATTTAGTATGGCGTTCAATTTCCTGTCTTACAGTGGGTATAGCTAGGTCACGGTGCAAAAGCTCGTTTGGCACTTATAATTACAAATGCCAAAGTTTTTATGGATGTGTGCATCCTATTTAACACAAAAGTTATAATTGATAGTCTAGAATAACAAATACATTCTTATCTCAAATATATATTCTTAAAAAATAAATCCGGCTTTTTATTTTCTTTATGGATTCGCCACCACATTTCACACAGTTTAACTATCAGAGAGCTACATAGACTTCTTCCTGGAATAACAAAAGTTCCTCAGGGAGAGTGCTTCTGAGATAAAGATCAAAGACCTCGCGGATAAAGTCGCGGGCGGAAAGTTTTTGTATTCATAAATATAACATTACAAGTACTCAAGAATTTGAAAACACACATTTGAAGATGCTTTGTAATAAATTTGAGTTATATACTACAGAGGTATTACCGACATCGGGCGCTACCATATCCTTTATAATATGAATTGTTCAGAAACTAGCTTATAAATGATTATTTCAGACACTAACTAAACCAGGCTTGGACTTATAAATCCAAGAGAGGCTTAGTCAGGCGTAAGTCTGTTTAAACAGTTTACATCAATTTATTGTTGTATATATGAACACTAAGGTCCACATTCGAAAACATGCTCAGGGACCCAAATACCGGCCTTGCAGGGATCTTCATGAAATATTTAGGCCTCGTGAAACCTGCGAGCATTGAACACAATAGGATTTGCTTTATCCCTCCACAAACACGCGCTTACTGAATGTAAATTAGTCCAATGTTTGACATAAACAATTATGATGACAGGGCAAGCAAGTAACATTAAAATTATTAATATGTTGGTAATTTTTGTTGGTAATTATGAGCAGATATTTGGTTTAAATTCATTAAATGGTAATATTGCACGCACGTTTTACAGAATTATACTCTTATCAAAACAGCAAATACATATTCTTTGATTGACACACTATAATAATATCAAGTAAATATTGCGTCACATTGTCATATTAGATTTTTTTTAATACCTAATTTATAATGGACACTTTAGTGACCATTGGGTTGATTGTGTGGTGGGGTATAGGGCAAAGTAAAATAGTACCCTCACTTACACCAGATGTCATAAGAGGCGACTTATGGCGACCGGAGCCGGCAGATGGCGGTATATCCATGCGATAACATAGTCTGTACAGGGTGGGGATGGATAATACTCATAGCATCCCGGTCGCAAAACTACGCTCTCCGATTTCCACCACGCTTACCCAGCCTGGCAATTAATGAAAAAAAAAATGTATAAAAATCTTCAGCCGCAGCAGCAAGTATAATAATAAATGTTATTAACATTCTCAAAAAAATTAACGCAAATAATGTTATACTTTTTATTTGACTTATCTTGTAGATACTAAACAGCTATGCATTAGCGGTTAATGGGATAGTTTTTTTATTGGTATCGAATACATGCGAACTGAAATATGAATATCTGCCAAAGTTAACTTTTAAAAATTGCTTAACACTTCCATAACCTATATTGCTATTTTATTATCTTTAACTTTTTTATATCGTCGACCGCTGAACCACTGCCAACATGGCATTTCTGCCCATATTTCCATAAGATTTCATTTAGCTCTTGTATGGATGATTAGCAAGTAGCAATAATATAACGTTAAAGTGGTCCTAAGATCACGCAAAAAAACAAAATATGGAAGCACCCTAAACAAGAAATTGCTTTAAAATCCACGAACTTTTTTAAAATCAATCAAGGAAAAGGCTATCGACACAATTGATAGATGAATACTTATTAATTAGTGGATCTTTAATTTAGTACTCTACTAGTTTTATTGGAATTTAAGTCTATTTATCGGAACATACACACTAGAAGTAATACATGTTGTTATACAACAAACGAATTGAAATTGCAGTCAAGTGCAAGAATGGTATCTAAGGGTAGTATGTAATTCTTAAAACTGTATAGTAAATACATATTTAAGAAGTATGTAAGTATGTATATGTTTCTTCTTATTCAATCGTTGGTTTTATCCATAATTGACTATGGTGACGTGTGCTGCACTAATATCTCTCAAGAACTCATTAATAAATTGGATCGCCTATTAAACAACTGTCTTCGTTTCATTTTCGGCTTGCGTAAATACGATCATATTTCCCATTACCGTTCTCTTCTCGGCTGGCTTCCTATACGTCGCAAAATTAAAGTTCTAACCATACTATTTTCAATACTTTTTGATCCGTACGCACCAATTTACTTAAAGGACAGATTCCAATTCCTATTTTCCTCTCACGAACGTAATCTCCGTTCTTCTAATACTCTCTCGCTCTTAACTCCTTCTCATTACTCTAGTTTTTTGATAAACTCTTTTACAGTGACATCTAAAAATAAATAAATAAATAAAAAAATATATGTAACCTTTACACTGGATAAAATTGTGAATATGCATTGCACTTCCCACGCCATACGCTCTCATTGGTTAAACGTCATGCGTAGAGTGCCACCATTAAATCCGATGTTTCATGCGTGGCGACTGGATGTCGTTCTCGGTTTCGATTGTATGAAGTCGAAAAATGTGTGATGTGTCCGCGATCTGTATATACAAAAATCGATTACAATATTAAGTACTATATATCATCATCATGCCAGCCGTAGAACATCTACTGCTGTACATAGGCCTCCCCAAGAAAGGAGAAATTTGGCTCTTAATGGCGCTACCCTACCATAAATGCCACCCTGGATAGGCATAGTTGGGCTGGATGCAGGCCGCATATAATTGTTCATATTGGAAATCACTTGAAGAGATCTATTTCCAGCAGTGGACATATTGCGGCTGATACTTAAGCGGATCATCATTATAATGGTGATAATATAATTGACGATGTCTTTTTGGCTTATATATTATAGAAAGAATATTCTTTAATTGATACTGAATATTATATCTTTAATTGTTACTAGTAAGTCGAACCAATAATGATATGATCTTTCGTCAATAAATTCTGATCAGATCTACGTTTGATCAACAAATAAATCTTACGTGTTTGATTGTATAGTTTTCCAAAGATATTGTCTAATTACAGGTCTATAAGTTTCCTTATAATATAAATCATATATACCTAATATTCAATGGCAAGAATGAAATAATGAGGGATGGAAAACCTACTCATTAAGATCCTTCTGATGCCAGCAGACTAGTAGAGTACTTTAAAGTAGACTATCCAAATGTAGAGTCATTTCTCTAATACCCTACTAAAACATCGGAGTCATCGGTCATTTGAGTTGTAGAATTAACTATTTGTATAAAGAAAAAATATATACATGTAGTCGACCTAAGGTGCATACTGTATAGTTTCTATTTTGTGCACTAAAGACAGTGGGTTCGATACCTAGCAAGGACATATATTTATGTGATGAACATTGGTATTTGTTTTGTGCTTGGGTATTAAATATGAGATATTTTTTTGATTTGCCATACAATCGCTTTAAGCAATTCAACTCCAGAGTCAGGTCAATGTAAAAGATGTTGTGTGAATTTATTATTATTATCTGTAGTGTACGAGCTAATATACTTATTTTTTCCACTCTAGTCGTTATACGTAATTAGACAAGGAGATGAGCAGTCAACAGTTTTATGCTACTATTTTTAATATATTTACATAAGCAATTATGACAATGAATAGCCTCACCATGAACTAAGCGGATCAACTACCCACTTTGAGATGCTAATAATACCCTGGGACAGAAACTTCTTTGTATATAACAAAATGTTTTATAACCTCATTATGGTCGGGATTATGTCTCCTTCTTTACACTTTTGCAAAGATCAACTCAACAAGGAAAGGAGGGAACGAAAAGTATGTAAATCTTTGCTTTGTTTGAAGGCTTTACGTCGAGTATACTTTGAACTTTGTACCCATTATTAAAAATCTATGTACTGTCTATCGCTTTGACGACTGTTTTAATCAAGTTCTGTTTGAACTTTTCCTTTAGGAGACGTATTTATGCTTACGATTTATAAATGATTTTTGATAAGACGTAATGATTGAATGATTTTAATAATATATTTAAATTAATGTTTTCATGTTTAATAGGGATACGATAAAGTAATTAAGGACTATAAACATATCAACATAGGTCTACAGGAACGTTGAATACAAATGTAACAAGCGCAGAGAGGTCACCGTGAATACCGTTGGCTAACTTCCACAAGCCAGACAAACTGCGGTGATTAGCATTGACATGACAAAGAACGACAGGTGTGTAATAAAATGTGGCCAGTGGCAGTCATTACGAGCTAAACGTTTCCAGCAATCGGATTGTATTCATTGTTATAGGTATCCCTGAATGCCTGAGTGAATCAGTAAAACAAGAAAATATACTAATAGATGGAAGAGAGGAGTTTGCATATATACTGTAATGTATTTATAAGGAGCCTTATAGCATCTTATATACCATGGTTCATGGGTTCGATCCCCACCTAGGACAAACATTTATAAATGGCTAAGCATAATGAGGTAATTTGAAATTTTCAAGAAGAAATAAGGAGTCTAATTCGCAGTTGACCACAACATCTTACACTTTCGGTTTAGATACGTCAGTATTTTAGATATAATTAGGACTTTTTAATTGATATTAAAAATATTTGTAATCTGGCCATTACTGGCAAGTACGCATTAGGGTTTGTGTTGGTCAGTTTTTATGTTCAGGTTACGTGTTTGAGTGTGTTTCTTTGGGTGATAATGTTGTAGTTAATATAGGGCCTTCATGTTCTGCCTGCAAGAAGAACCCACATGTGTTCAGTATTGCCGATTTTTGTAGTTGTTTATAGGTGTAGGTATATTCTTGTTACTGCTTTGGTATCACGCCTGTAGACGTGATACCAAAGCTATATATTACTATAGAGACTATTGTAACTTTCTGGAGATTCCAAATAGGAATTATTTTATCTTTTAATTCGGTGTACTTTGAGAGTTTTTCAGCAATTGTGGTTTGCAAGTAGCACGTAGAGAAGACCGCTATGTCTATCAGATATTCAGTTTTACTTGTATTGTTTTTTAATGTAATGTCAGGTCTGTTGTAGAGAACTGTGCGGTCAGTTAGTAAAGCTCGATCAAAGTTAAGTTTGGTTGTGGAACTCTCTAGCACACTATCACGGGTATATTTATAATATGGTTGTATAGATGTTACCAAGTTCTGTTTGATATGCAAGTTGTTGGTGTATAATTTTAGATATGTGTGTATTGTCAGTCTGAGCTATGGCTTTAAATGCTCCTGTAATATGTTGTATGGTTTCTAAACAGCTATAAAATATCTTGCATAGGTCGTAAGTCTTCGTTATATATTTTTAGTAGTTACTTGTTTCTATTACGTGATCTTGAATAGCTAATTAATTATTACTATTATTACGACAAGATCACTCATAAAGTAAATCTCATAATAAAAAAAATATTATCTCATAAGTTACGTCATTTTACAAATATGGACACAGGTTGGTCTTTCTTTATTTTAGTTATTGTCGCTTTATTGGGTCTTATGATACATCACTATGGGGTAATGCTGCTGAAATTAATAAAATATTTGTGCAGCAAAACATGGCTATGCTATATATAAAATAAAGTAAATGTAATGTACAAAAAAAATCGTGCACATACTGAATGTATATGAATATATTAAGTATTTTTTATAAAAACCTAGGCATGTTTAAGAAAAACTTAGACATACATAATGGTAATGCAAGACAGAAGCTTGGAGTGCCTGCTACATGGCACTACAATATAACTAATACCTTCAACTGTAATTCTATAATATTGTACGGTAAAATATGTTTGAATAATACAATGAAAAGGCGGTTATATAGTTTATAATCCATGTGCTAAGAGAATGCTTAATAATAAACCAAAATTAACGCAAGAACTGTTAAAGTGTGCATAATATAGATGACTAGCAACAAATAAGTGATAATGCCAATGTTGACTTTGTCTTGGGGAAACGTTGAATATAAATGTAACACGCCAATGCATTCAACGTCCACTAACTTTCATTTGTCAGACAAACTGTGGTGATTAGCATTAACATAACAAAGAACGACGCGTGTGTAATAAAATCACGAATGTGGCCAGTGGCACTCATTACGTATTCGCACTCACGTCGCGTCGGACGCTTCCAGCGGTCGGATTGCGTTTATTGTTCAAAATCCGTTTGCATGCCGGCTGGAAATTTATTTAGAAAAACAAATAATTTGCTACTGTTGTTAGGCAATCTAAATATATATCTTTGTGTTGCAGGGGCATTTACAGCATCGGTTCTGAAGTTACGTGCTTCTAGTTTTATTATGCGCAGTTGATGCATAAGAGTTAGGAATACAGAATAATGAAGAATCTTTGCGTTAAAAGCGGTTGATTTGGAGACATATTCGAAAAGGTTTAAACTGTGACACAAAGTTCCGTTACCTTGAAAAAGTAACCGAGCCCGTGGCACCACAGACAAATTTGAGCATCCAGGTGAAACATTGCACGCATTAACCGAATGAGTTCGTCCCAAATTAGGGCGATCGAACAGCCTCCCAAACGAATTATACCAACTCGATTTTCCGGATTCGTAAATTGCGACACCAAAAGTGCTCTTAAAGAATCCCAGGCACATTTTCGTTTTCCCAAAACTAAGACTGATGTAATTTGTGTGCGGCAAGTAAGTTAACTTTGCCGGAATTAATGGCGCGCGATCCTCTAATGTTTCCTAAATTCGGTGGTTTTCTTTTTGAAAGGTGTGTGCCGACTGTTGCGAACACAGGAAAGGAAAAAGTTGTCAAAATGTGAGGCGTGTTCGAACAATGTAAAGTTTTAACGGAATATAAAAGTTTGCTTATGAAAGTTTGTTTTATGAGGATTGATGATAGTTAACATCTGTTCTTATTGCATAAAATTGTATGAAACAATATTCTGAAGTCATTTTAAGTTTTTATAATATGAAGTATTACGTAGTCTTTTTTTCTTGTTTTGATTAAATCGGAAGAACTAAATAGTTTTTCTGACTTTTGAATGAAATTAGCCGTGAGTTACTGGCAGAGTAGAATAGTACCTCCCTCTATGCCAGGTGTCATTAGAGCCGACCAGGGTACCAGAACTGCCAGATGATGATATCTATCCGAAACAGTATAGCTCAAATGCACAGGATGGGGATGGGCAGCACCCCCATTTAGAAAGCTGCGCTTTGCGATTACCAACACCCTTGCCCAGCACGGCAATTATGGGCAAGATTCCCCTTTCCTTCCTTTGTAAAGTAGTGGTCTTGTAATGGCTGTAATGATAATGTTGATGATTACACGATATATTTCGTTTCGACTTTAATCTTAAAGAAGATATCAGAGAAGATAGATGATAACAAAGCTGTCGTTAATAAAACTATAAATATTTTTTACAATCTTTTAAGTTCGAATACTAAATGTAGGAGCCTTAAAAATTACTGAATTATTGAAGCCACAAAATTTCAAACTTAAATACTCTATTAATTTTCCCCAACTCTTTTCTATCTTCGTTATTAATTTGTTGGAAAAGGCCAATTAGCTTTCTTTGAGTCAGGTGAACGCTCAAATTATCGTTTAAATTTCAGTTAACGTTTAGAGAGTGTTATTAAATTCAAAGGGACTGCGAGTTAATTGCGTGACAGGTCTGAGAAAAAGGTTGAAATGAATATTTAAACGCGATGGACGCTGACCCAAGGGGAAGTAATGCGCTTTGGTGGCGCAGATTTTATTCCAAAAATTGTCGGGTTTTGTAGCATTTGAGTTCTTGGTTTCTTGTTAAAATGTTTATCAGACATGTGAAATGTTAACGGTTAATGTTGACGGATTTCATTTCATTTGATAATTGTACAGGTACATATCTTTGCCATCGTATATTTTAAAACTGTGTGTGTTTTAAAAAACTCAATACAGCAGCATTATTTGTCATTTTGTTAAGATTGAAATGAGTAAATTTTAAACAGTTGTATACAGATTTTATCATTAATTCGAAGAAATACATCCCATTAGCGTTAAGAAACAAAAGTTTATTAAGTATACCTAAACAACCACTGCAAGTATATTGTATTTCCGAAAGGAAATAATGTTGTTAAATTGTTATTAATATAAATTCTACGTAATAAAAAATAATTTGGTCAAGTATTCAAATAATAAATTTTGATACCTGATAAAATAATATAGAAAAATCTTAAAGTATTAGCGTTAACAGGGTTATAAAAAAATCTTTATTTTAAAATAAAAAACATTCCTAACAACTCTTATATTGACCTAAGCACTTGTGTTACTGTTCGGTTTTCATTATCTTGTTGTTAATCATTCCGGAATCAACCCAATTGATTTGTTGACCCACCAATTGATTGATATCTGACTCAATACTCCTGTCAGTGAATTTATATAAATGTCTTCCGTTCATTCTCGTTTCATCTCGTTAATCCTAAATACAACGGCTAAGAAATATTAATAACATAGATAAACAATAATTTAAATAAAATCGGACTTTTCTGCCAACCTATGTACACAATTAATTAAACATTTAAGATCGCTTTAATAACGTATTACTCTCAAGAGCAAATACAATTAGCATGCATCAACGGGTTGGCTAATGAGACATTCGCGGGTAGGTAAAATTTTAATGAAACAGTGAGCAAGGAGCAGTAATTACCACCTTTCACTCACTTTGTCCTTAAGAGCCTCTCAAGACTTAATTAACCTTGAGTTATATGCGAATGTCTCAAAAGCGAGATTTTGCAAGGAAATGCTACTGAGATTTAGAACATGAATAGAGGATGTTTGTTTTATTGTCACCCCCTTTACATAGTCTCTTTAGGTACTAACAGTTTTCCGAGATAATACAATTTAACTTACTTATTTCCTTACAAATGTTTAATATGAACAATTTTGTTAGGAGCCCTCCGACTGGTAAAATATTGACAACAGTAGAGTAGTTTCCTTATTCGCGAAGCTTGACAGTTTTTAATACTTAGGTAAGTGATATTATCTAATTTTGACAATGTGCATATGTGTTTAAGAGTATTTGTGAGCAAATGTACGAGTATATGCGTATAAGTTTATAATATACCTTCTTAACGCAACTTTCTTATAGTATGGCTGCTAAAGAAATATATTGATTAAATTTGGTATACACACGTATTTTGTTTTAAATTTATATTTATGATATTTTTAAAATGATCTGATACTATAATTATTATCACGATGTTAGTTCTTCTATCAATAGTAAACCACTTCAGGTATATGATGTTAATGTCAAAAGTCATGTATATTAACTTTACATCAAACTTCCTTGCGCCTTTTCATGTTCCAAGAAATCCACCAGGTACAGATAGACTGTACCAAAGGCATGTCGATTATATTTATACGTACTTTTTTAACGACGTGTCGTAAAGTTTTAAAATGTAATTACGTATTATTAGATACTTTGACATTTCTTCGTAATGAGAATCTTTTTAGCTTCAATCAATCATTTTGATTTACACTGTAATAAGGAGCAAAAAAGCGCGCAAATATTTTAAATCTTAGCGTCCAGACACTTCCGATGCAAAATGATTGATTCCACAGACTCTGCCAGTACCGCATGGCAGTACTAAAAGTTATGATTTGAACCGCTGAGTAAACCTATTTGACCATATGCCGGTAATATCACTCGTGTCTTGAAATTTAATAAACTTTCGTCTTTTGCATGGCCGAGATCGACCTCATGTGGCCTATAGCACAGATGCGGAGAGGCCGGGCACAAAGCATACGAGCGTAACTCCCGCCGCATTGTCATCGCGGGGCAGTAGCAAAAAAGGCGGCAATTTATATTGTATGGCGCAAACGCATGCATATCCATTCTGAACAGGTATGACATTGGCACGCAGAATTTAGTTTGATAGGTATTGCTTACTATTGTATTTCCTTGGCTATATCACCGACCCTAATAATAATAATTATTAATGAAATATTCTTCTATCCAAGTTATCTAATTCAATATATTTTCATATTATTTAAAATTTTATTTGTTTATTTTTATTTAACTATCAATACACACATCTTACATGTATTAGTCCAATGCGCTTAGAAGATTAGATTTAAAACAACGTCTGGGTTTTAATATATATAATATAATAATACAATTAAATAAATTTGCACAATTAGTGAGTTCATGGTTGAAAGTCACAGTAAAACATTGCTTGCGCAGTATCGACAAATAGTGTGCTTTTTTTTTTCGGACGAACCTAGTTCTGGACTACTCAGACGTCAATTCCAGCGCCACCGAAAAAAATAGTTTGCTCGGCTCTTCTAAATTTTAAGGTTTCGAGCCCCACTATACCCGAACTGAAAAGAGACAGATAGAGGTACAGGTGGTAACTACAAAACTATTTATAAAGACATCGAGAAAATTATCTTCGTACTCTCTCCAGAATCATTTTGTACTTTTTCTCTCAAGGGTCTCAAGTAACTAGTTTGCTCCGAACATTTGCAAAAATTAGAACATTTTTAACTGTCACGTTGTCAAATTGCTAAGCTGTTCTAATGACAAACCTAACATTGCTGTGCTCTCTTGCATGTGCTTGATTTCATGCTCATGAAAATCTAGTTTACCCTCCAATAATATGTCTAAATCTTTAATGTTATTTACATTCTCCAGAGGAACGTCAAATAAATTATATTTATATTTTACGGATTTTAATTTACGTGTACAATTTTTAACTTTTCATTTACTATTGTTGAAAGGTAGCATATTGTCTTGACTGTGCATGTGACATTTAGACACAATATTGATGTTTTTCTGTAGTTTGTCTTCGTCTGCTTATTTTTAATGTCTAGAAATAGCTTCAGATCATCGACGACTAGGAAACATTAAGGTTAAGAAATCATTTTGGGTAAATCATTAATAAACAGCAGGAAAATAGGTCTTAAGGTATCTTGACATACTCCCGACCTCGTAAAATAGTGACTGGATAAAATATATGAAAGTATTTATGGTTTAAAATTGTTTATAGTTTCTCTATAATATCGGAATAAATATAAGGATAAACATGCTTTTGATTGTACATAATAGGACTTTTTACAGGTACAAACCATCCAATACACGTATAAATAATTATAATAAATACTTCATTGTACACCAAATATAAAAATAGATGAAAAAAACAAGTTATTATAAAGTACAATGGGTCGGCCTTATCGCAAATAGTGATTTCTTCCAGGCAACTTTTAGATGGAAAGAATAAATGAGAGAAAGAGGTAGTAAGAGGTGTCAATAAGAACCATAGAAAAAATTATTAAATATAAATAGATTGTATTTAAGGAAATAGAATTAGGTATAACTATAGTGATAGAAAGTGATCCCACACCAACCGTCGATTTTCACCAGAGGATTGATACTAAGAGACACTGTCAATTGATCGGGTTCACATTTGCTTAGCACGAGATCGAACAAACCACTGTGGTGATTCACAACATCATTGCACTGATAAAGTTTAATCACTTTACACTTCACAGGAAGGTTTAAATATGAATTTACATTAGTACTAACGGAATTTTAATTAAAGTCACCAACTATCAGTACATTCATATTAGTGTAATAATCGTCCATATCTTTGTTTCAAAGAACGTTTAAATATTGCTCGTCATTATAGTCGGGCGGAAGATACACAATACAACATAAAATGTTTACTTTCTTAATGGACACATACTAATTCTTTGTCAACAGACATAACTCTGGTGGTCAACTATACGGACATTATAACAGTCGCAAAGCGCGGGTAATACTCCATCCTACCCAACATCACCTGCCACCTTCCTTACGCGCGACGTTGTATCCTAGAGGAAAAAGCTCACTGTTAGATATAAAACTGTTCAGAAAAGTCTCCGTCAATATGATGATCTGATATGCGTTTTATAAAACATCGTTTTTGAATACATGTGACTATGATCATAGACCACGAACTTTCTGAAATTAAATATTGATTTGGCAATCATATATTATTTTACTTTTACGCACTTGTGGTTTTTGCACGAAAGTTCTACGGTTTCACATACATGGCCTTAGTCCAGTGGCCGGGAGACATCACTTTCAACAAATTAAGACAAAACTCCAAGCTTAAAAGATGCGTAGCACACACGTGGTTTTAGTTCGTCAACAGTATACCACACATATACGTGAGATAATCGCGGACCTGGTCAGTTTTAGTACCCTCTTGGAGGTAATATACATGTAAATAATTCCATCGCAGGTCATTGATGCAGGTGCCGCGGTTCCTCTCAGCACGCCGGTTTACTCGTACCTTTACTTGCTCCAAGTCACCTTTTTTGGTGTCTTCACTATATTAGTTTATAGAAACCGAATTTGATTGTGGTTTCCGTGTGGTGGATTTAAAAGTTACAATGAGAGATAGACTGCCTGGATTTACTTTTATTTCATTATGCTTAATGTTTACTTGATTTTTTTACGTTTTGGAGCATTATTTTGTGTATTGCACGTTTTTGATTTCTCAGTCAAAAACAAAGGCTCTTTAACTCATACGGCAAATGTTGGGTTAGAAGGGATATTGAGTTGGTTGCTCACCTTGATTATAAACGTATAGATCATAGGAAGTATTTTAGGCAGAAAGAAATGTAACAAGCAAATAACGCAAAATTATTTATTGAAGAGCAATTTTGTTTGTGAAGTTTTTCTTGACTTTATTAACAAGTGGTGTTATTTTTCAACCAATTAATGATAAACACCTACGCCACATATGCCAAACAAAACATTGTGATATCACTGCATCAAAAACAAAAAAACCCCTTTTTGATATAGACCATCAATATTAACTTAAAAATATTTGGAGAAGAATAGTACCTCCCCTGTACCAGGTGTCGTGAGAGGTAACTGAGATAGCGAAACCGACGGGTGGCGTGATATTTTATTCGAAGCAGTATACCTCAAATGCAGCAGGGCGGGAATTGGCAGCAGCATTTCCGTCGCGAAGCTACGCTCTGCGATTGCCACCACGCTGCGACTATGGGCAAATTCCCCCTCTCTTTGGGGAGGCCTAGCAGTGAACGTTTTACGGCTGCTTGGATGATGTTGATGAATGTTAAAGGTTAATATTTTCCTTATCACTTGAAATCAAACATTATTTATGTTCTTTTGAACCAAATGTGGGACGCTACATGTAAAAAAACGTTCACCTGTTATTAAAACTGACCTACTTCCATAAAAACATTTTTAAATGGCATCAGGGCTAGATAAATTACACATTCGTACATATTCTGACAAATTGGATGCGCATTCGGAATTGATGGCGTCCATTATTTTAACCTGAATGATTTATTTAATCATTTTTTATTATCATTTTGTGCATACATGTAGCGGTAGTTTGGAAATGTAATTTGACATTTATAAGATAATTATGCAATTATTTTTGAATTGCTATAATTTTTGAAGACCAAAATATTTAAGAGTTGAAAATTTGAAGAGTTATTAGGTTAAAAACAGAAAATATTGTGCTTTTTAACATTTAAACTTAACATTGTTCTAATGTTGATATACTGTAGGAGTTATGTGAATCATTCTTGGAAAGTAAAATGTTGTTCTACGAATTCTAGAATACATTCATATCACTGCCACATTAGTAAATTTATTTTATTGACGATATAATTTTAATAGTTGACACAGTGTACACGGAAATAATCTAATACTGAATAAAACGCAGTGCCCAGAATTAATTTTTTTTTAGTAAATGCGCATTGTTGTACTTATTAAATAATGATAAACTTAAAAACTAAATTTATAGGCTAGGGAAATGTATGTATTATAGTTAAAACTAGTTTTTAAATAGAACGCGTATTTCTTAGTAAGAGCTAGTTTTTAATGTATGCCTTTGTTAATACCAAATTTAACTAATGCTCAATCTTAATATCAGTTACAAAATAAAGTCTACACATCTCAACTGAAACGAAACGGTGATTAGGTTAGGTTAGAACTGCAATGAAGGCGAAGCTAGAATCTAATAATATTATATTAACAGTGAAAATATTACAACAGTCTTGTCTAGTCAGAGCTAGTGTTAATTTACCAGATGTTTTTGACTCTACTTGTAATTGTTGTTTAAGAATAGACATAACTACTAATCATTATTTAAAATAGTAGGCGTTCGCTTATTAAATGTATTATGATAATTCATTAAGGGTCACATTAAACAACCATTTCAAGAAGTCGCTGTTTTCGTCTGTTTGTTTAAAGCTTTATCAGTTACGAGAAGGTGTACTTACCAAGTACTAAAACTTGTCTACTCTAATGATTTGAGCGAGCAAATACCTAAGACGGTACTGTAGAGGTAACTTGAGCACATTGTGGCATACGTACCGCAGCGATTTGTAAGGGTCTTTCAACTCCACCTTCTTGCTTGAGTAGGTTAACCATACTTTTTCATTCGACTTAGAAAGGTGGAAAAATATAATAAGACACACCTTATCCAAGAAACCTAAAAGATGAATTAGATCTAGTATTACATTTTTTTAAAACCTAGTTATTGTTAACACAGACTGTCGGGTACCGGCGGAGTGGAATAGTACTTCTGTATTTACCAGGTGTCGTAAGAGGTGAACAGCTCAGCTTGAATATTACAGAACAGGGATTGGCAGCAGCAGCATCTTTGTTCCAAAATTGCGCTCTGCGATTGGCACCATGTCTGCTCAGCATGGCTATTATGCCCAAAAGTCTTCCTTTGTCAGATAATAGACTTTCTCTAGCTTATATGATGAAGATTGTAGTTAACATTGTTAACATTATTTTACTTCCTCAGATGTTTCCTTATAACCTTCCGGCTAAAATACCGTAAAGATTACATGAGAGTGAGATTCCTATAAATACTAACTTTCCAATATATATATATATATATATATATATCCACTAAATTTGAAAAGAGGTTTTAGTATATCAGCTATATGCAGCAGCACAATTTTGTTGTTAAAAATGAAAAATTTGAATGCACGACACCAATATGTAACTATTTTTCATTGGTTGCCGTTGAAAATTTAACTAAATTTTATTTGCATAACCAATTAAAGGTAAATACCACATTTACTTTGAATTTGTAATTTCATTTGAAATTATTCGAAGTATTAAAATGTATTATTAGTGTGAAGTATTAAAATCTGTATTTGTTTATGAACGTTGGTAGATTTAATAAACAAATAAAATATTATAGTGCTGTTGTCGTCGGATCATGTTATTGGAAATTACTCGAACAATTTTCCACTTGGTAATACTATGCACGGTCGCCCTAATGTAGTTAATGAAGTTAGGCTGTTGTAATTTAGCCCACGTTGGAGTTAGTACCTCGTTCAGTGTTTGCTAATGTCCGAAAGTTAAAATGATAATTAGTGCCATGATAATGCAGTTTCAAACCACAATTATGTTTTGCTGGTCAAAGGGGCATTATTTAGATTTTCATGGAAGTAAGCTTTAAATATATTGCAATTATCAACTTAAAACCGAATATTTACTAAAATAATGCAATAAATGTTACAATCCTTGAGGCTTATAATAAATACTAAGTCATAAAAAAAAATCTTCCATAGAGGCAACTATTAAATCGTAAGCTTTTTATGAGTTAGTTCTATATTTTGTAGTGACTACAAACGACTTGAGCGCCAAAGGCCACTGGTTCGATCCTTACCTAGGACTAACTCAATATATTTTTAACGAAAAAAGTCCCATTACAAGCACATACGATTCGTCAAAAAATCGGAAGTACTAGATTCTAATATACTCTAATACTGATAACTCTTATGTCCTTATTGAATCATAAAAAGTCATCTAACATATATAATTAAAGTGGTCTGTTGGCGTTAGACGAGTTTTAAAACTATTTTTAATGCAGTTTCATTATACCAGAGTACCGGTATTAGGTACCAGAAAAGAGTCCGCAAGAAAAACTCGTAGTGAAGAAGGATCTATCAACAAATAGTGTTAATAGGACCCATACCGGCGTCGGAAACCATTGTCATAAAGCTAGGTTAGAGATATTCAAACCTAATCAAATTTATCATTAATATATTCATATTTTGTATTTATTTATGTTCTGGGTCTAAGTGTTAAATTACTAAGAATTTGTAATATATTTGTGATTTTTCTGTTAGCTGATGTCCGCAATACAAGAGCTTTAAGCGACTTATTTTGATGTCAGGTCAATGTATAAGATGTGTGAGTTTACTATCATAAACGCATTGCCGTTTTTCCTCCTTTCTTTATCCTGGAGTAGCTTATTAAAATCTATAGCTAATATTTTGTTGTTAATAATTTATTTTGCTTCAAATTTGTTTCACAATATTAAATGTTGTAGTAGCAAAACTTTGCATATTAATATTGCTTCGATACAATCGCTTCGACGATGTAACAATATCCTGTAAACTGCTCTGATAGGATCATATCAACAAATTGCCTATATCATGTTACTGGGGGAGATGGACCAATTAAGCCAAAGTAACATAAAATAGCTCATCAAATATTTATTACGACACGTCTATCGTAGAGGCAATCCGCAAATCTCCCCCATTCGTCCGTAGATCATTATCTTACTCGGACTCCATTAGGCTGAGGGTATATTTGAGGGCGGAAGAGATTTGGTATAAGATTCGCTATTTTATTTATTACCAACAAAACATTTAGATCATATTTCATGTGAAAATAAATATGAATGTTCCGCAATTTAATACATATGATGATATTTATATCAAGAAAAAGTTTATTAAATGTTTAACAATGCATATTGAAGCCCTTAAAATTACTTATACTATGGTTATTTTATATTTTATTCCGCAGGTAACAAAACAGATATTAAAACCAACTGCAAATAAATTGAAATGTAACTGCGTTACGTTTACTCACTTTAAAGACTGGTGACCATAGCGCAAGCTATGGTGGTCGGAAACCAGCACCGAACTAACTAACACGATTTAAGAAATACAATTTTAATAATATGTTTGTGTATCTATGTAGCACGCCATTCACTCCATTAACAACGTTTAACTTTACACCTTCAACTAGTATAAAACTAGTATAAAATAATGATAAAATATACGGTAATTGGTTAAACTTATAACATTCAAATAAATAGGCAAAGTCATGGTCGGTTTACCCAATCAAACTACTTTAACCTAAGTTTGTTTCACAGCAGTTACTTCAAAATACGGCACTTCACTATACCAAGGGTGAAATTCATGGGCTTTTTAATAAGTTCACTTGGTAACTGTGGGAGTCATTTAGGAGGATTTATGGTAGAAGTGCCAAGGAATATTAAAAAAATGTAGTGTTCGGTGGAACCGTCGTTGTTCGAGTAGTGGCTTGGGGCGCCCAGGGAAATTACACCAGAGCCGTTATACGAAAACTTGTGAGTTCTATACCTGGGTGCGTTGGAAAAAGTATTAGTACCGTTTATTAGAAAGACGGATTAGTTCATAAAAAAGGTTTCTTATAAACGAGTCTAATACTGGCTGACTCCGAGATCAGTTCTAGAGTCAATAGTGGATGGAGGCCGCCTATTAATAGGCGGCTTAAAGCCTGGACACTTCATGTAGCGCTTCAATGATTGCGAGCAAAAATAATACAATATAATACTAGCAGCGTCCCGCGGTTTCAGCCGCGTTAAGTTGTAGAACTGTCATATTTACTTTGTACCCCCTTTTATAACCTTAAAATATAAAAGTATTCCACACGTGTTTCATGACTTTCGATGAAGAACCTTTATACTAATTTTCATTGTAATAACTTTAATAACAGCAAAGTTTTATACAACTTTGTATCCCAGTTGTATATTGATAGTAATATTTCAAAAATCCTTTTTTATAAAAAAAATCTCTGGGCAACATTTCAGATTCTAAACCTTATAGTTTTGGCCCAGCGTTGATATGTCAGCCAGTCGGTTAGTCACTTACTGAGTCAATCTGCATCTTACATATATAAATATAGGTAATTACCACACAATTACAAAAACTTATTTCTGTCGCATGTTTGTGCTAGCTTTGTTGTTAATGGTTTCTATACTATATTGCAAACTCATTATAAAATTCAAAGACAAATTTTTGTACCATCGTAGATAAAACAAATAGGCAAGAAAAAATATTTATGTTAGGATACTCAATATCTGTTTTTACCATACATTATTATATCTTGTTAAATTGGCGTTTGAATATTAAATGATATGTTTTTTAAAGAATATCTACAATATGGTAATATGTAAATGAACCCCTGTAATTATCGACTTGAAAAAGAAGTAAAGGTATACTAAGATAAACGATTAGAAACTCTAGTACTCTTTTAAGCAAGGCAAACGATGTTCGGGTGGTCGGTCCTACTGGTGACAATTTCGTAGCAGAACATAAAAATATTCAAAGTCATTGGAAAGTCGATGAATAGTCTATGATATATAAATATGATCTATATTAATAAATAGTCAATGCAACCCTAATCGAACTTGACTTACTATTACTTCTTCTTGACTTCTATTACTATTACTTCCAGTCCAGAAACAGCGATAAAATTGTACCCCCGAATAGAAATAAATTATTAACTAGTAATTAATCGTGCTGGCGTTATATCCACCAGTAGCAATTCAGCAAAACACCTTCATACATCAAAGAAACGCTGGCAGCCTATTCCTTACCGGGTCCAAGACATTATGATTAAATCGGCGGTCCAATTAATCCATGAATCGAAACGTCGCCTTTATTGCGGAAATCTGCTTGTGAATCAAATCGCGTGCTAAATTACAACAAATTGAAACCGTTTTCGGAATTAACAAGAAAAATAATGGGGTATTCTTGGCGTTCAATAAGGGTTGGAATGGAGTATTTATAAATAAACAAGGCCATTCGTAAAGGGGATAAATGAGAATTAATCTCTTGTATAGACTATTTTTCTTCGTTTCTTCACTAATCTTAGGCTCGCTTTTGGTTTACTAGAGTGGAATATTTTTTTTGGCATACGCTCCGAGTTCATGCGTAATAAATTCTAAATGGGTTTTTTGTTTCAATGGACCGCTCTGATTTATCGTGACTATTACGAGAATATGGTTTCTATTTGGGTGGGTTTGCTTTCTACTTAATTTAAGTTACTGTTTTCGGTGTCAATTCAGTTAACTGTGAAATTATTAATTGCCGATAATAATTAAGCTGTGGAGTATAGGCGGAGTGAAATAGTAGGTACTTCCCGCTGTACCAGGTGAGGTAAGAGGCAACTGTGGTACCGGAACCGACAGGTAACGGTATATCCACCCGAAACAGTGTCGTTCAAAAACAAAACAGTACGGGAATGGGCAGCAGCATTCCGTTCGCAAAGCTACGTTCTGCGATTGCCACCACGCTTGCCCAGCGCGACAATTCTGGGAAATTTCCAAGCTATTTATTTTCAAGCTACCTTTCTTCCTTTAGGTGAACTCTTGTCACCTCAAGGAAGAAAATAGCTTATTGTGATCTTAGGTGGAGCCAAGGAACACGGTAAAAATTATTTTATATGAATATAATCGCTCATAAAATGTGGTATCGTTAACTATTTAGTTAATTGGTTAAATGTTAAATATTTGTGTTTGTTATGTGATTGGGTGTCAAAAGTGGATATTCAATGTTATATTAGAGATTCTTCTATTTTTTGTGGATACAAAAGTGCACGAGTACTCTTAGCAACTTATCTCAGGACATGGATACTGTATCAGATGTTTTAATTATTTTTGTATTTTAAATTACTTCTCTCTGTTAATAGGGGTAAAATAGACATTCCTTGGCTTCTTGTATGAATTACAAAATGTGATAACTGTTACTTTTAAATCTTTAAGGATAATATAATTAGACGGTCAATATACCTTACCACGTTTAATATACATGGACGAAATCAAACTTGTCAAGTTTACATGAAATATAAGTTTGAATAACAAAAATAAAAATTATGTAAATAAATTTTAATTTCTGTGAAACTCGCATTTGTGCATCATGTGATTATTGAGGCATTGCTCTTTTTAAACTAGTCAACCAGTCAATTCATTAATGGTTTTAAATTAACTATTGAATACCACTTGATAAGCGACTCTATTCTAAGATGTTTAGAGATTGCAGTTCTCAGATGGCGTGCTTGTTGACATTGATACATAGCCACTACTCACCTCAAAGCGAAGGGTATTTGCGTAATCAAAGCGTCTTAATGGACCTTCGATCACTCGGAGAACTTTCGCCCGAAGTGTATTAGGAGTGTAGGATACCCAATGAACCAATTTATTCGTGTAATCGCTACCTCTGGCATCTAATGATTTTAGTTGATTCCGTCGATATTCGATAAAAAAGTCGATAAAAAAGTTCTTTACTCGAAATCCAAAGATATTTTTCAACATTATCATCAACTGCAGGAAGTTTACGAATATACAACGGTCTTCTAAAAAGATTCCAAGGAAAGTTATGCACATATTACGCGGCGCTGGTGAGGTATTAATCGCAGAACTCAATTTTATTAACCTGTGCCCGTAGTCGTCTTAGTTTGCTGTTTCAGTTGGATAAAACGCCATCAGTCGGTTCCGGTTTGTCCGACGCATGCGATTTTTGGTATATAGTGAACTATTATGATACTGTATCGGTACTCTAAAGTAAAAGTTTGTATTATTTAATTTTCTTATTATGATTGCCCGAAACAGTTTATTAAAAATCATGAAATGTATTATAAATTTTAGATGTGATTTTAGATATCATAGATACTTATTAAGATCCACTAGTAATTTTAAAAAGACTTTTGAAGCACTGAGATACTCGTTCATTACTTCTTAGATCATACTTCAATACAAAGATCTGAAAAGGCTAATTATTATTATAAGCTAGAATTCTAAGAAGGCCAGTCAGTTACTCCGACCATATGGCCGGAGTATATAGATATATACAATTATATCAATTCGTTTATTTTTCTTGCCCAAATACGTAGTATTATAACTGGTTCATTAATCAGTTTTATAATGAGCAGTGAAAGTGTAAATATTAAAAATTATTATAAATAAAATATTTTATAATTATCAGAAGATATTTATTAATTTTTTTTTGTCCTAGGTGTCAGGAAAAACTAAAACCTGCATCTTTTCCATACCGGGGGACTGCACTACCGTTGTACTACTAACACCTTAGCGGTGAAAAACCTAAAAATTAGTACCAAACAAAAAAAGTCTAAAAAAGTTGAGGTTGATAAAAACAGTTACCGGCCCAAATCCTATTAATTTTGTTTAAGAACAAATCTGTTATTGTAGTAATTAACAAAAGTCATCTATTATGTTAATCATCTGATTATGCCTCGTGATCCATTTCATGTAACGCACAGTGAAACGAATTCTGTGATGTAATTAAGTGGAAGAGACACAGTACATTAGGATGAATGTGTCTAGCTTAGACCTGTCGTTTAGTTCGCTACGATCTCATTTATTTAACCTTGCTGACCTCTTTACTCGACAAGCGCAGGCAACCTTTAGTGCTACTTACTTACGCACTGGCCATAACGATCCTAAATAAACGAAAAGAGGAGTAATAATAGAAAGGAATGGTTGTTAAAAGCACTTCTTTCTTCTAATCTTTTGGAATCACTAGCACAGATTTATAATAAACACTATTTTTGTACTCGTAACTATAGTAGAACTACTTCATAATAATTATTATTTGCAATCAATCAATGAGGTAAATATAATTTCGAGATTGTAAACACGACTTTTAGACACGCTTGGTTGTAACGAGAACATGGCCTTGTGCCTTGCGGTAGTAAGTCTATTTTTAAATAGTAAACATTTTTGATTCTTTAGTCAACGAATAACTCAAATTTGGATGTAGATTTGTAGTTTGTGTAGTTTAGTAGCTACAATAGCGAAGCTTTCGATTTTCAATGGTTTCCACTATGTGAAAAAATTTAAGCACATATTTATCTGATGAAATAGTTTTCTGCTGGGACTTTCTATTAACGAAAAGTTTTTAAAATTGGTTAAGTAGTTTTTAAGTTTATTTGTTACAAACGTAAAAAAAGAAAATTTGTTTATTTTCATCATTCATCAAATTTGTTTTGGGATTTCTAATTTTATTTGTAACTAGCAAGACAGCAGTTCTACTGGCGGAGTTCCCATTAGAGTGCATGGATAAATTGTAGCTAATATTATTTGATGATTAATTTACAATCAGTTTTTTTTATTACTTTAGGAGTTTTTTGAGTTTATTCATTACACATGCACAATGGTATAAATTGCGCCCTTATATACCATTCTAGGTGGTTACAGTTTGTTTTTTTTAAATATAATACAGTTTATATGATCAGATCAGAGGAGATATGGCTTATAATTAGAATAACTATTTAAAGTTGGTCTAGCAGATTTTCACTTTAATCTTACTGAACAAACAATTAATCAAGTATTTCTTCTTTCTATTATATATTATTTGTAAAGATATATTTACAGTAAAGCCTAAATTACTCTCTAATGTATTTGTTATTTATTACCTATTTATTACAAACAAAAGTATGTTTTTTGTTTTTATAATGTAAGTATATATATATTTTTTTGAGTCGACATAGCCAGTATTCATCGTGAATTTTAAAATCACGAATATAAGCAACAACTCAACTTCCCTAGTGTGAGAGTGAATCGTGCATCAGTATGTACAAGCGAGCAAGATGAATCGACTCAATTTACTTGCAGTTCATCTGATTTTATTGCAGAATGAAACCTTAGCGTGTAAAGTTTTAAATCTACACTATACTGGTAAAAGATATAGGTAATATTAAACCTTCATGTTTTATGTCTGTTCTCACATATTTCTTACGTATGAATGTTTTTACCAAAGGGATTAGTACTAATAAAGGACTTTACAACGCTTTATGTCTTGTATTTAAATTTAGATTACCTTATGGCAATCGTTTTCAAAAGAAACCGTTAATGTCCGAATATATGTATATACATCATACATTCGACTTTATATTTGTCACTCTTCAGATATAAAGCATTTAAAACCATTGAAAATTTAGTTAGTTAGTTTTTTATTATGAAAAGGGAACGCATTATATAAAAAATAACTAAGTGCTAGTAAGTTAGCTCAGTTTTAATTAATAAATTAAATTATGAATTACACAAATGCATACAGTAAGGCAAATAGATGATTTTTAGTCTTACAGCCACCGTCAAATTTTTTTTACTCATTTTTAATACTAAGACTAATCATATAACTGTTTCATGATATTCGTTAATTAGTAAACAATTTTTTTTTCATATATTGATAATATATGAAAAAAATCTTTATTATTACTCTTTATATAAATAGAGTAATAATAATAAAAATACAACGCTCATCTTATAAATATTTGTTCTGTTTGAGGATCGAACCTACAGCCATAAGGAAGGATGATTATCATCTGCGTAATTGGGCCTGTAAAAAGTGTTAATTATTTACTTAATTGACGGTTGCAACACTAGAAACAAGTGTTAGTCATCATGCTATGATAGCAGTAAGAAAATCTCAAGAATCTACGAATATTGTAAAAGAAAAAGTGTGTATGTCTCTTTCTTACGCCTTAAACTAAATATATCCGCGCAAGGTGCGGGTAGTAACCTGGTATGTATAAATACGAAAAAGGAAAAACATTGGACCCTCCATTGTTAATAAAGGATAACAATAGCTCATCCACATTATAACACCTGCGCAGCGTATCGCGTGCTCGGCAAGATGAATCGCTTTCGCTCATTGAATCCGAGCCGGACCTCTTCCATCACTCCTCGTGAATTGATTCACTCATGAGAATTACCATATATTTCCTTATAATGTTCCAGTGAACGTTAATACCGCCATTAATTATACCTCCACAGTTTCAGTTATAAATGGAGCTAGGCTTAAATTTCCTATCATACTTACTTTTACAAATGTAGAAAACTACGTGCTAACTATGGTTAAGTCTCAAACTATGTAATATTTTGACAAGAATTCGTGGTGTAAAAATAAACTGAAATAAATTATACATCTGTTTGATAAACGGAATTTTTTTTTGAAGTTATTTGTTAATAATATGACAATAAATTATGCAATTAAGGTGTTAAATTTATATTTAAGTAGTAAATATGTAATTCCTCTGTTGCCTGGCTTCCGTAACACAAGTGCTTTAAGTGACTTACCACGGAGTCAGGTCAATGTATCAGATGTTGTAAGATTGCTGTGATATATATATATATATATATATATATATATCATAATGAAATATAAGTCGTGAGGGACGGGCAAAGTAGAATAGTTCTTCTCTTTGTACCAGGTGTCATTAGAACGTATGGGGATAGCATGTATATGATAGGAGATTATTGAATCGGAGCGAAAGGTTTTTTATTTACACTTAGAAATTAAAATTACGTGTAGGATCCATTACTTAGACATGTCATCCCGTTGTATATAAATCTCAATGCAATCTAAAGGTATATAGCTGTTTCTGTTAAGGTATCCACAACATAATATTATATAGATCATATTTTCGATAATGAGCTGATTTTGTTAGAAACTTGCTGTCCAAACTGTGAGAACTCTACAAAAATTGATCGACATTCTTTGTTTGGGTAAAATTTAGCCCATTAAATTTAATTTTACCGATTTAATTTAATAAATTGTTAAATTCACAAAACCTAATTCGATACACCTGCAATACCGTGAAAGCATAGCAGTTAGACATATATACCCATTTGTATTGTTACTCGTATTTTTCCTGGCTTAAAAATGGAGCCAACATTTTAAAGTAGACATTAAGCCATACATTGGGGAAAATTGCTTCCAATTCCTGTGGTGGTGTGAAAAATGAGAGATATAGAATCTGTCTATATAAAAAGAGAAGCTGACTGCCCGATATATCAATGCTGGGCCTAAACTACAGGGGCAAGACACTTAAAATCATGCATAATGGTTCTTTTTATGTCGACAAGCACCAAGAAAATATTTTGAAAATCAGCCTCTTTAGGGAGTAAAGCAGGGTAAAGTGCGAAGTGGGCGTTAAAAATTTCCTATTTTTGAAGTTATTCGAATAAATTCAGTATGAAGGTTTTTAATTGAAAATCATGAAACACATAACAAATATCTTTTCGGAGTTCAACCCTTAGGCTCTTTAAGGTAAAACGGGGGGTGTAAAGTCAGTATGAAAGTTCTCTTATTGTCAAAGTTATTTCAAAAAAATGTTGTATTTTACTTATAAATTCTTCATATTGCTTATAGCCCTTGTTGTGAATTCATATAATTGAACTTTAATTAGCATATAGCTAGTAACTACTTTTGAAACCATGAAAGCATCACCCCCTGGTTTTTAGGTTTTTAATAATAATTATATCATTTTGCTTTATACACCCCGTATTAGATGTTCTTTAACATTTAAAATGTGCAAAAACCAAGATGTTACAATTGTAAACATAAAAATATAATTAAAAATTAAATTAATGCGTATATAAAAATAACCTAAAAATGTCTTCAAATATTTTTAGGTAATATTTTACCTCAGTAAAACTTTTTTTGCCAAAACTGAACTTACAGCTATAGTTAGCATATTTATTTATTATAGCAATGAAACATTCGGATAAATTACTTGCAATTTATTTCCTCAATTTATACATAATTAAATTATTAATATATTTAATAGAGACTGAAACTTCCACCATGCAAGGCGCTAGATGTCATAGTCCTTCGTACAGCGCATAGGGTTCTATATTTTGGCTTTCTTTGCAGTGATTCAAAGTTTGTCATATTTCAAAGAGTTTAAATTTTTTACTTCGTACAAAAATCCAAAATTGTTAGTATAGTGTTGAGGGCGTTCAAAAAATTTTGTGTCAGTATTCTTTATTATGACATCCACCATTGGATTAAAATAATTAAATCAAATACTTTCAGTAAAATCAATCATACTAATACATAACCTTTTTTTACGAACTCTTTTTTCTTTATAAGCCGTTGGTATATGATATCTACTTCATTCTATAAACTAGTAGTCTTTTGTAAATGAATCATTAAAAGCTGTGTCCCTAAGTTCTTGGATCGAGTTAGATTAAATGTTTTTGTCAGATTAAACTTATATTATAATCACCGATTTATATTTCATATCACACTTGTATTGAAATAATAAATTCCAGAGTAATCATTCCTATAACAATTGCTTTTTAAAATCACAGTATCCGCGTATTCAGAATATTTTTAATACTTTTTATGCAATCAGTAATAACATTATACTGACGTAATATAGTATATGTTATATTTATTATTCACTAATTTTCATTTTTGTAGAACTAGATTTAAAAAACAGGCATAAATTTTTGAGTCAAAGCTAAAAAAGCAATGGCCTTGCCCTCTTATCAGAAATTCTCCAGTTATTACTGGCTAAAATCCCTGCTAATGGTTTTTCTATACAACCGGTAGAGGTATCCACAAATGGGATTATAAAGGACCATTGTTCAACTCAACTTGCGTCTCTTGTGCTATCCTGCATAATAGCAAAGTACTGTTTATAAAATTTTTCGTATTATCTCGTTAACAACCACTTGTGTGTGTATGTGACATTAACGAGATAAGTTTGTTTTGAATTGAAAGGCTTAAATAATGTTGATTCATCTGATTAATACGGTTGAAATGGTTACAACAAGTATAATTATATTTAGATAGTAATTTAAACTGATCATTGAAACTTTCGCTAATTCCATTGTGATCCGAATTAACAGATTACTCTAAAAGCTCAGATATGAGAAACTAAATAATTTATAATATCAACAATTATTTTTATATTATAATTTGCAGTTTTTCTGTGTATTGCATAAGCCGTGAGGTACCGGTAGAGTAAAATAGTACCTCCCCCTATACCAGATGTCGTAAAAGGCGATTATGGCACCAGAACCGACAGACTACCGATATCCACCCGAAACAATGCATCTCAAATGCACAGGGCATGCCTAGGCAGCAGCATCCCCGTCGCAAAAGCTGCACTCTGCGAATACGAACACACTTGCCCAGCGCGGAAATTATGGGCAAAATTCAACTTTTTTTTGGGGGGGCCTACGTCCAGCAGTGGCCTTACAATGGCTGGTATGATGATGATGATGCTGATGAATTTGCAATAACCCTAACTTACTCTGTAATTTATCTGTAATTTTAAACTTACAGGTTTCTGACTCTTCCTTCTTAACACTTACTGACAAACAGGTCTTTTTACGGTTTGTTTGAGATTAGGTATAGAGTTTGTTGTCGGTCTTAAGTCCTTTTAATTTTGTTCATTAAAAGTTACTTTGTGGCCCCTTTAGGCGCGAAGCTGTGGGCGAGGATGTGTAGCGGCAAAAGCTGAGGTATATAACCTAACCTAGAAGTAACCTAAATCACCTAGTAGTTTCTAAAAATCACGCAGTAATCTTTACACAATGGGGTACACAAATGCCCTGACATAAATAATTTTTTGAGAGCTATAGAATTATAAGTTGGCAATACTATTTTAGCCATTTTGTCAGCTGTCAATTGATTTACGATTAGTTTGGTTTGGCATTTCGACTGACGTCTAAAGCGCTTCCAAATTGTGAAATTTTTTTCGAGAATCATAGTTATATCTGACATTCGTATTGCGCACTACGTCTATTTTACGGTCAGCATAATTGTCCATTAGAGTAAATTGAATTGAAAGATTTAAATTGATTATTTATATAAAGTTTTTGTACTACTTTTGCATTCTACCTACTCTTAATGATAATACGTATCCACAAAGACGTCAAATAGTCCATACAGGAGAAGTCATCGCTGGTGTAGATTGCAGCGTAGAGGAAGACCTCATACAGCCTATCCGCCATTGTGAACTGGAATCCATCCATATGTGTCTATCCACTTTTGCTTTATGTAAAATCATCTTTGTTTTATTCCATTTCAAAGCTTTTACAAAATATCTCTCATAGGTGATCATACCTGTACGGTTAAAGTTTTGACGTTAATCTTGTTTCTTTTTAAATATAAATCTGAATATATTGGACTTACTAAAATGATGATCGGTAGAAGGAACAGCCAGTTTACAATATTCTTCATCTCATTAAGGCATATGACAAAACGTTTATGTAGCAGCAGGGGTCTAAGGATATAGTTACCAGAAAAGTAAATTCAATCTTCTGCAAAAAGACTCAATGAGAATCAATGTTTAAGCCTGCCCAAGTTGAACATATAATTGTAAAAATCCATGTGTTAATAGAAGAACTGATACTGAATATCGTTTTAGACAATTCTGTTTCACATTCAGAGAAATTAAGGATAAATGCCTACACACGTCTTAATCCTCTTAAATGTTTGTAGACTTAGTTGTCTCGGAACAAGATATGGCATATACAAGTTACATCGATGTAAATATATTTAATCTTAACAGATATGCTAGAGATTACTCCATATTGTAGACTGTTTTTGAAATATTTTGTGATATAAAAATACTAATTACAACAAGCGAGATAAATCGTATGTTATTGATCTTATCTTGGGTGCCTAAGGTCGTGGGTTTTTAATGATTATTTGTTTTATATGTGGGTTTTCTTTGTGTATCTATTTATTTTATTTAGAATTCCTCCAAATGCCTAATATTCGTAGAAGTGCTTAAAACGACTTTATCGTGGTGTGAATATTGAATGATCAATTAATGGCTGAGGAATGTTTTTGATTAATATTGATTGCATTATCGTAAAGCAGCATTCCGTTTAGGTCTAGAATGTTCCCTGATTCGAATGAAATTAATGACTTTTCAATGATTTATAAACCTTATTTTTAGACCGTTGCTGGTAGACAAAAATTAAAGCAGGATACAAAATGACCTATTTGCTTAAATTAATAACATCACAAGGTTGATAGGGTCATATTGGGATATGCTAATTTATATTATTAGACTCTTTTAATGTTTGACGATTTGTGAGTGCCTATAATTGGCATATTTAAATATAGAAATATTTCACTTTGATTCAGCGCAGGGAGCTAGGTTCAAGTGGCAATTGAGGAATATGAGTTTAGGCAGTGTACCGGTATGTTCGGTGCGGATGGAATTTGCACGCATTCGCCGGTGAGTTTGGCTTGTGTGTGAAGTGCAGACAAGTGTATGCTGGAGATTTCATCCGAAATTCATCTCTTAAACGTTTAATCTAAATGGACTTAGTGTAATTGCAAGTATTTGATGACATTAATCATTTTATCAAAATTTAAATAACATAGTAATAATATAATATAATATATTAAAATACGGCTATAAAACGCAGTTGAATGAACTTTCTATATTTTTTGTCTTACCATGCTGATGAAAATAACTAGTACTGCTAGTAACTAGTACTCCTTTTACTTATTTTTGTATCTTATTTTTTTTCTTAAAGCCGTTAAAAGTATTGTATTTAGAGTATCGAAAGCGTGAGTATTAGAAAATACTACAGTAATAGACACTGATAAGTTCTGATCTGCGAGATCTGCTAATGTTTTTTCTAATAACATAGTTAAGAATACGCAGTAAATATGTATATAAATTGCCGGTACAGTGCATGTTATATTTCCTGGTTTAATAAGGGTTAATATGTTGCGCTTACCATCAGTCAGGCATAATCTTTATTTTCCTCTACCCTGGATTAGAAATATATTCCGCAATATAACTTATTTAAACCAATTCAGCCAATAGTTAAAACTTGACAATAACTAGATATAAAATGTAAATCCTACTATCAATGTTACTATATTGTGACATCAAAACAGTAATGTATATTTAAATTTACTTTAAACTCTTCTTCTCCCAACTACGTTTAGCTGTGGAAAATTTCACGTTCATACGTTTCTGAAATATCCTTTAAAAGCTGTACAACATTTTCGCTGCTAATATTAATATAATAGCAGTAGAATATAATAAAGTTTTGGAGATTTAACTTGGCAACTGTTGTCATAAGTAGAGCGTTGGAGACGACGTGGCAAGCAATTATAGTCGATTTATTAGGCAATACCCCTCCCATCGCTTTATTGTGTGCGTTTAAGGTTGTTTCACAATCACTAACGCCTACTTGGCTTTCAGCCTATATGGGCTCCTCACCCCGGATCACATTCTCACGAGCATAATAGTTTTGTGAGGGTTTTATGATCGCACTGAACAGATGTTTGCCACGTAATATAGTGTTACTATAGTAGTTATCCGTTCTTGTCTCTATACGGTTTATGGGTTGGATACAAAATCTATTGCTATATAATAAATATTGCAATATTTTTATTGTGATCTGCTTTTTAACTAAATCATAAGAACTTAAAAATTTAAATCATCATAATACGTGACACACAATAATGTAAACTTTGCATTACCTTTGCCGAAATCACTGAGAAGGCACGGTAATTTTTGTGGTCTTACTACGAACTTTTTACTTTCTACCTGTCTTCCAGCACATGTTGAAAAGGTTGTACAGCTAACTAACTAAAATTCCTTCTCCAGTCTTTAGCATCTCGACAGCCACTCAGTCATACCTTGGAGCGTTTCCAGCATTCATACTTTTTGTTCACTTAATCAACATAATTATCTTATATTTTTCACTTTTTTTAGATAAACGTTTAAAAGCACCTAGCGTTTATTTAGCTCCTGGTTTTTTATAATTATTGGTTTTAAATTAAAATAAAGCTGAATATAAAATACAGAAAGTTTATTTCATAAACTTGAAGTCTTTTTTTTAAATAGTTAACTGATTCAATTTGTTTGATTATGACCAACAAACTAAACAATAATAAGATGCCGTTCTTGCATTTAATTTCTTTATTAGAAATCTGTATAGATAAAAATTAATATTGTTACGCGCAGAATTCGAGAACGGCCAACTTGGCAGAGGCACACGAAAAGTTTTTATGAAGAGAAAAATATTAACGGCAATTCTTGTTTTTTTTTCACTGCTCATGAACAAATCAACACTTTTTTTCCGTGAAACAGCTGACGGAAATTGTCAAATTCAAATAATGCTTAGATGAAGTATGAAGTATCAAGCTGGTCAATAGCCAAAACATCACTTATTAAACTTTAGACTAGACTTTTGTCTTTTAAAAAAAAACAAAAGTTATTTCACGAAATGCTGTAGCGTAGAATAGGCTTATAACCCTACTATTAATAATTACTAGAGGTTTTATGAACATGATACACAAATTAGATATATAAGTAATATTATTCAGATTTTGGATATGGTAACAGATATGAAATTATTCAGTATTATTTGTTACGGAAAGTTAAATATGATCAGATATGAATTTGCTTTGTTCCTAGGTTATTATAATACAGTAATTAAACATGTATAATTTAAAATATTAGTCGGATTTTATAATGAATTCAATTTTATGTAGGATATCTATATACATACATTACATACATACATACATCACGCCTGTGTCTCATCGGGGAAGACAGAGGATAAGGATCTCCACTTGTTACGATCTTGGTATAAATCTCTTGCATCCCTTACTAGCATAAGTCCTTTTATACTCGTTAAATCTTAGTACTTCTGACCTGGCCCTCCTTTAATACCTCTTCTACTTAGTACATATTTTATATGTTCCCCTCTGTCATCCTATAGCAACTATTTCATTCAATTTCGCTCTATATATTTGTGCAGTTATTCTAGTTTCATCTATATGTTCTACATGTGCAAACCATCTTAACATTCCTTTCTCTACTTTTATAGTCACAACATCATCTTTTACACCACTTGTTATTGACCTCCACACACCATAGATTTTATGACACTTCTTTAATCTATCTTTCAAACTCATACAATATATATTTCGAAGTGGTCTCATTTAAACAGCATTTATTCTGCTTGCGTGATTTTTCTGCCATAACCAACATTCACTATCATATATCAGTGTTGGAGCCAACACACCTCCATGAACAGCCAGTCGTGCCCTTTTTGACACATTTTGGCTGCCCATAAAAGCATGTACGGCTTCATTGGGTCAATGCTATTAGGTCAATGCAATATTTCTAACTTTCACTCTCCGTTCAATATCTTCTCCAAACTTCCCATCTCTCGTAAAAACACTTCCCAGATGCACAAACTCTTTCACTTGTTCAACATTCATGTCATCGATCACAATTTCACAGTTTCTCATACCATCCTTTACTGGAACCATTTCACCGCATTTTCAGGCCTCTATTTGAGAACCAAGAAAGCAGACATTTTCATCATCCAGTAACTTATAAGCCAGTAGGACTTATAGTTCTGAAGTTAAGCAAAAGCAAAGTTTCGCATTTATGACACACACTCACTCACCTACTCATGATCATCAAAATAGAACTAGCACTTCCTATAAACTCAGAGAGCTAAAATTTGGTACAGAATTAAGGTTTAACAGCCAAATAAAGGAAAACTATAAAAAATACTATAATCAAAGATCTGGAGTACCTGGTGATCCTGATTAGAAAACACGATAGCCCAATCAAACTATTACAAAAATCAACATTCCACCTTTACAAAAAATGTTTAATTTGGTTAGTTGCTACTATACAAGAATCAGAACCGGAAAAAAGAAAAGAAATATTTGTAATAATAAAATAACTACTCCTAAAAAGAAAAAAAATGTGTTAAATAAGATAAGGTTTCTACAATAAGAAGTGAAATCCTACCAAAAACAACCTGTAAATAAAACTAGCCAAGTCTCGATGGAGCTGCTTGCGAAATCTAGACAAAATCGTGCTAAATCTAAGGTTCCTTACTACAATTTCTTCATTATTATAGTGTTGTGTGACTTGGCCATTGAAGGGCACTCAAGAGTACAAATTTTGTTTACGGTTACCAAGCTCCTAGCCTAGCCTTATTACGTAAGTTTGAGACTTAAAACAACCAAAAAGTATTCTAATGATAGTTTTACTTAAACTTAGAAGGATACCTGATCACTTGCAGGTTGACTTTGTTAGGGTCACCGCGTTTTCTGTTGGGTTGCAATGTTTCATAAAAATCATGTTGTAAAATGTTCCGAAGTGCCAGCAATGTTCATAAAGGCGGTGCGAGTATCAGCATTCTTTTAACTATGTAAAGAAAACTACTGAATACCAATAGATGTGTTTTGGTTTTCGGTGCTTTTGATTCATGAAGCCAGTGATTAGAATGATGACGGCCAAAAATACCGCAAATCGGCATAGATTAGGGTTCAAATTCCTGCGGGATTTGACGGAAGGAGACGCATTCATTAAAGCGACGCTGCATGCAAAAGGCAGCCTCCCAGTTGTATAATGTTACAACTTGAATAACGATACAGAAGTTTATTATAAAGAAACACACAAAGGCCTGCGTTTGATTTGTAATATAAGATACTAAAATTATCGTTGCATTGAAAAAACCCATATCTCTGATACATTAAACATTTAGAGAACACAATTTACATTTTTCAAATATTGTATTTTTTATGCAGTGAATGTTTTACGAAATATCTTTGCTGACGTAATAATAACAGTTTGAGTATCAAAGACGTCTGATGTCGCATAATTTAATGGTAGAACACGTAAATAAGACCCATTTCTTGCTATGTAATAACAAGCCACAAGAATAACATATTATATTCAAATCATTTCATTAAACGTATATTTTGTCTTGAAGCCTGCATAAAATTGTACAAAGGGATAAACTGGGAGTCGTGGTGTGGTTAGTTAATCTCTCTAATAAAAACCGAGGTGCGTATTTGCGCAAAACAAAGGCTACTGTATCCAAAAGAAATGAGGGAATAAATAATGAATATCAGAAAAGGAACATAGGGGGAAGTTTTACTACATTTTTATGGCAATACTTATTTATTAATAGGTCATCAGTAGAACTCGTAAATGGGACATTTGTTATTTGCCACACACATCACCTTAAGCAGGAACGTAGCCAGAAAAGTAAAACAAGTACCACAGTAAGTAATAGTAATACAAGCAAAGAACGCTTGATTTTGTATGGTTTTATATATATATTTATGACAATTAATAGAAAAGACGTGTTTAAGTAAAAAAATTAATAAGTAACGACGTGTAATGTGAGCGCAATCATTTAAATACATATATTTTTTTATGAAAAAGATTGTTCAAACTTTGCTTTTCAAATATTAAAGATATATATTAAATGTAGTTTTTAAAATAACTGCTACTCACATTAGCATATTCATGTTAGTACTCCTGTAATTAACAGTTTTATATTTTACACCCAAAACATTATTGTTTTTTTTTATTGGAAATAAGAGTACAAAAATGGATACCGATATAATAGAATAATTTATTTACATTATTGAGCTCATACTTGAAATATTTATTTATTCTCAAAAATATCTCATAAGTGATAACGAAAATGTGTCTTTTAATGTATTTTTACTATATTTTTAGTGTCTCAGAAAATCACGGACCTCTGTAATATCGTTATATTGAATAAAATAAAAGTAACAACTCTCGGATGAATATGCAGGCACAAACTTGTAACTCTATGAATATCGGCGCACGTGTTTAATTGAGTTTCATAATCGGTCTGGTTCAACTATGCCGTAATAATACTAAATGAACATTTATTTTCTGCGGACTTCATATTTACATTTCAATTAATACACTAAATGTGCGACGCGTTCAATCTAATAGTGGTTTATTTTGAATAGACATGTTATAGCAAATGTTACCGACACATTTCGCTTCTATTCTGATATTGGGGAAATGTTAATGCTTATTCCATGTAAACGGGTGCGATGGTGTCTGTAAAGTTCTATTTGAATAAATAGAAGCCGTTATTATTCTTGTAATGAATATTGTTCTGCGTAACTATCGACGTTGAGAAATTATTTAGAACACTCGGGTCTGTTTGAGTGTTCGGATATTCGCTATATGTTCATAATCGAGCTACAGTTATGTTCACTACCGTTACCTCTGTTATATCAGAAATCAGCGGAATAAGTATATATGTATTTTATAGTAAAATAAATGGCAACGGTTGCCGTGAAGTGTCCAAAATAGAGGTCCTCGATTTATTATGTGACATATATTTTTACATTAAGAAAAAAAAAATGTATACAGGCCAACATTCATATATGTACGATTCTATTAATATTTGAAAAAATAAATATTATATAGTACATACATACATCACGCCTGTGTCTCATCAGGGTAGGTAGAGATTATGGATCTACACTTGTTACGATCTTGGCATACCTCTCTTGCTTCCCTTATTCGCATTAGTTCTTTTATATACACTTTTTATACTTGGTACTTCTGACCTGGCTCTTCTTTAATATCTCTTTTACCGGGTTAAGATATGCTTGCTTAGGTCGTCCTATAGCAACTCTTCCATTTACTTCCGCTTTATATACTAGCCTTTATTCTACTATCATCCATTCTTTTTACTTGTCCAAACTATCTCAACATTCCTTTCTCTGTTGGTGTGACAACATAATTTTTTACACAGCATCGTTCTCTTAAATAATAAATTATTGTTGTTCGCACGAAGGCAGGGCGAGCCGATAGTATAAAAAAAATACCTTCAGATTATTAACGGAACTTGTAGCACATATAAAAATGCATGCTATATTTATATACATATTATTTTTCAATATTTCTGTAGGCTTTCATTGAATATATTGAAGGGTTTCAAAATATGTATGAAAATTGTCTTGACAAAATTAATTAATACTAGAAAAACCTGCGTGACTTTCATATCAATATTTTAGAAAATCATTCTCCAAGTATTAAAGTAATTAGTCTTCACAAAATATGTAAATAAAGTCTTTATTTATTTATAGATAATAATTTTACCCACATTTTTTTAATTGTAAATAATATTAAAAGTAAATGTGAATCGGATTCCATCAGACATCAAATTTTATTTAAAATGGTGTAGGTATTCCTGAAGGTTTAGACGTGAAAGCATAACAAGAATTTTAAGCATTAAAAGTTCTAAATATTGTATTTAAACTTAATTTTGTGAATTTCTTTCTGGTTCCGGATAAAATTAAGGAAACTGAGTCAAATCAATTTTAATCTAGACAAATATTATAATAGTCTTAAAGTATAAAAGTTTGTTCAATGCTATATGTCCTTCAATGCTGCTATTACTGCTATTGCTGTTCCTAAGTCAAGATTTTCCTTTTGCTATGGCTACGACAAAAAAGGCACGACAAAAACTTTTTTCACAAATATTTTTATTCATTTAGGAGGATCAGGAGCATATTTGTATGGAATCAACAGAATCGGGACGTTTGTTTGTTTAAGTTTTTTATGTTGTTTTAATACATGTATGTAATATATTTGGACAAAGTCACCCTGGGCCGCTAGAATATGGGTAGTTTCGTACATACTCGTTATTTATTTACGGGTTTACCAATTATGTAAGTTATTGATTTGTTTTTAATTGGACTTTCGTCATGAAACAGCACAAAAAATTTTAGTTCAAATATCGACTAGGCAAAATATCCGACTATCTTTGTTTTGTACATAATTTTATGCCAGATTAAAAATATTTTTAACCGAAAATTGACTTTTAGTACTGATAGTAATAACTTAAAAATACATTTATATAGAACTCATAAATAGAACTTAGATAAATAGAACTTATAAAAATTTATTTTGATACAGTTAAATGTATAAAAGAAATGGCTATTCACGTTAAAATATTCAAGAATAAGACGGGGAATTCTTTTATATCTTTTTCCTTTATTATTCCGTCATTAATATTTTATTGAAATGTGCTAATGAACACTGAAAGATATTTCCCGGAGCGCCGCTGGAGGGAGAATGGAGTAAAGAAACCACAATCAGTCATTAAGCTGTGGGCATAAGTCAGAAGCACAAACCACAATTCTTCCTACAATTAGACAATATTGAGTTTCTGTAATTTCGACTCTATCATTTTGAGAAAGGGTTAGCTTTGGTATAAAATTATTGTTGTGATTTGTCTAAAATAAACATTTAATTAAGTAGAAACAAAATAAATTTTGCCGGACCTAGTATTTTGTAAAAGACCCTTTATTCCAGAGCTCTGTATTGTATTCAAAATCGTGGTTTAAAATGTTCAACTAACTACTAAGATACTAAAATAAGGTTTAACTATCAATCAATCTATAGGTTTATATAATGATTATTGTTAATCGTCATTATTGCTCTCAACAAGAAAAAGGCAACATCGTCCATAATTGCCGCGCTGAGCAGGCGTGGTAGTTGCAGTGCGAAGCTTTCTGTATAGCAAAATTCACAATACTGCATAGCAAAGACTGTAAATTATATTTATTACATAAAATATATATTTATGTAAAAAAAAAATAATTCGTCGAATTGTTTGTATGCGTATTTCTTGCAAATAATTCAAAATTACCACCGAAGGTGATATGATACGACATTACCTAGTAATATCACGGCCTTTCTCACCCTTCAAATTGTATACACACAATGTGAACACTGGTTTTTGGTGCTAAAAATCGGGAAGAGTGAGGTATACAGATCTTCGTATCTATCTCTACTAGTAATAGTAGTGTTATACCATTTACAAAACTCTTTTAGTAAAGCACTAAGAAGTAGATAGAAATTCTTTTTACAGTGGCCAATTTATCGCAAAGGATTAGGCAGCATTCACTACAAGACCGAAAATTAATTTACAAATTAAATTTTAAAATGCTATTTTGCTACCACTTTTAGCAGCGGATTCAATTAAATCTCCGCGTTCGTAATGTTTGCACTGATAGGCAGACATTCCATAGTGAAAATAAATCTTTAAAGCAATCCAAACTCCATTACTTCGGTTTACTTTTGCCTAATGGGAAAGGTTCCCTTTGTTGCGAGTTCATTTCATTTGTTTGTGTTCGGTGATTGAACACTATTGACAAATTGACGTAACTCGGCTAAACGCAGTGCCTGGTTTTTACTCTTTCAAACGAATTATACTGATGAAACCAATTCGTTGAACAATTAGGGCATTAAAATTTATTTTTCGTTTAAGAATCAAAGCATAAGAAGTATACTTTTTTTTAAAAGAATTTAAAAAATAGGTATATTGTACCATTAATTTACTTTTCACGGCTACAACGATTATTATTAATTTCTGCGTATTTTCCAAATTATCTACGTGTTGTCACATCGTTGAAAATAATTACTACATTTTGAAAAATCTTAAACGTTTATAGGCAAACATTTTCAAATCTAACGCTTATTTCTAAAATTATGGTGTTATGTGCTTTAAAATTACGTTCAAAAAGGTAGTACTATTATATTAAGATCAATATAACGTTACAGTTTTGCCTTACATGATATTATATATGCACGAAATCCATATTATTACGTTAAGTTGTTAAAATTCAGTAATTAGTCTCTTCAAATTAAAATATAATGCTCTTCAAATTCTAACAACAACAGCAAAAATAATTTATTAGATAATAAATTGAAAATTTCCATTATGACTATTTTATACTTACCACAAAACAGCAAACATTTATTTTTATAAATATGTTATTAAAAGCTGTTGTTCATATATAAGTATGTTTTATTTTACAAGATATTTGTACAGATTTTTTGAGTGATAGTGTAGGGTTTCTGTTTGCTTTATATAAGTGTGATTAACCATCTCAACGCACGTGCACTGATCACAGTACCAATAATCGCAACGTGTACGTTAAAGTTTGAGGCCGGTACTTAATTAGTGAGACCAGTTTGCAACATTGAACTACTCATACTTCCGGTTCCAGCTTCAAAAGCTGAAAGTGAGACTAACGTAAGTGCTTGTTGACCCAGCATTTTAAGGAAACTAGAAGGTGATATATATGAGATAATAAATAAGATACTTTTTATTATCTCGTATATACGGGATTGTCTATCGTGAAGTTAGGTCGCTTACTTATTGATCTGGCACCTCCTTAAAAAGAGAGGGAATTGTTTCATCTGTTGTATTGAATGAATATCATCGTTAGTAGTCATTTGCAATTACATAAGAGAAGATCCACGATGTAATAGTGATTACAATGCAATGGATCAACAAAACTGCAAAACTATCGGCTTCCTTTGGCGGTCCGCGGAGAGTGAAAGCTATAGACAACGCTTTATGTTCTCTTTGTCATTAGGTCTTCACAAAAGACGTCTATCGGGAAATAAAGAATGAGTACACAGAATTTATTAGTTACGTGATAATGCAATAGGCATTTTACTCTAGGAATCATCGCCAACTGATTGTAACTTCAAGGACTTTCAATGGACACGTATACCCAAAATAGACGGTAAACAAAACAATGCATTAGGCAATTTGTTGATCCAATTGTAGCAAGTTTGTTAACATCAGAATGGAATTACATTTGTTATCTCAAGCTTCGAGCCGCATTACAAACAACGAAGGCCCAAAATTGACTATTTATTGCTCAGTTGATCCTCCTTTTAGTTGGTGGGTTTCTTTAGAAGTTTCTGAAGCTTACTGCTATTGTTAGATTAGTTACCAATTAGAAAGGCTCATTAAATAAGGAAATAGTTTAAGTTTTGTAAGTAATTGAGTTGTGGAATCAGCAGAAATTTGTTGTGGATTTAAAGTTAAAAAGTTATTGAAAGTAATTTATATAAAATATTCTTAGAAAATTGTCTTCAATGAAAAGTTAAGACAATTATTTTATCAAATTGATTCTATACATTAGAAAATGCTGAATTTCATAGTAAAGATAAATATTTAGTAAAAGGCATCAAATGATCTCTGTTGCTGAGGTAAAAATTCCCCTTGTCCTTTCCGAGGGACAGCACCACCATTATGCTAACGAGTAGACTTGTCGATATTTTCTAGTCTTCCCTTTCTTTCTGAGAAATCCGAGTAATTTCTTCAATGGTAATTATTTAAAACCCTGCAATGGCATACTTTTCTAACTTTGAATCAATTAAGAAAGAAGAAGTGGTAACTTAATTATTTAATTAGTTATTATTTTATTTTTATTATTTTATTTTATTATTTTATATTAAGAATAATATTGTAAATTATTACTTTATATATTATTAAATTTATTATTATAATTTGTTCGAGTGTCTGTACCTTTAGAAAAGATGCGCTGAATTCTATGAATATCAAATAGTTTACAAAATATTATTTTTATATCCAACTGTAACTTCAAGTTATTTACTTGGAAATGTCGTTGTGCTATCATAGCTATAGCTATCACACCATATGATATATCACAAATAAAATTTTTTATCTTTTTATTTTCTCATGCAATAAATAAAGCTGAGGCGTTATGTCGCTATATATGTTAAGACAAACGATAAAGGCCATCGAAAATTGCTACGGCTTATTACTTAGCGTAACAGCTGACCCTCCGTCCTTCAATGAGGAAACAGTATTGGGGCAACTTTTAGGGTATCGCTGAGACATATTGGAAATATCATTTATTACATTTTAGTGGCAGTTTCTCGGTATTTTGCTAAGATATCATATCATCTTGAAGATGAAGAAATTGGATTAAAAAGTGTATTTTTTAGTTTAAGAAACAGTTTTATTTTATTGCGTTATTGCTTTTCTGGATTAATTCTATTACAATTTATCAAAAATACCCGCATGAAGAGATCAAACGCAAGAAGTAAGATTATAAATTATAAGAAGTGCCTATGATTGATTGGGCCCCGTTAAGTAAAAAATATTATGGTTTATTTATTAAAACACTATATATTTTGCAACGAAGCTAGGTTTTGAAAACAGAGAAACCTCATTCAAATTTGACTGTGAAAATTTTTTGACAGATTTAGGCGTCCAAATATTTTAATTTAGTTATATATATATATCATACGGAACCGCATTCAATGTATAAATGCGTTCTTTTGTTTTATATTGGAAAGTCTTCCCCACGGTTCGGTAATTTGAATAATATACCTATCGATTACGATCGTTACGCGGATCGGAATTTCGTTTACAGCTTTTTCTTCTGAAACAACTTTGGAATTTTCGTGATGGAAGTAATGATGCCTAAAAGTATAATGCCAAAGTTCGGAGGCGTGATACTTTGAACAACTTATAAAAGTTAATATTTTTTCCGTCGAAGTGATAAACATTATCCTCAATTAATATTCACTAGCGGCTTCTTAGCTACACTGAGGCTAAACAATATGAAACAATTTTTTGGTGTGTTCTTTTTAAATTGAATATTTAAAAAGAACACACCAAAAAATTGTTTGGTAAATGAATCTAAAATCTTTTACGAGAAATCTTACTCGTTCCCCATAAAAACCGAAATACATTATTTTCTATAGATATTATTAAAGTAAATGATTTAAGTACTGCGGGAAATATTGCTCGTCAGCCTTCGAAACTAACAGGATACAGGCAAAAATTAATTGTTACTCGTACATGCAATGAATATGACTTTCAAAGCGTACATGTAACAATTAAACTTTATCAGATTAGCTGAAAATGTATATTCGTATTAACATAGTAAGATGTATAAAATAATAATAATATAATATTAAGATATTTAAAAAAAACATAGTAAATGCCGTAGGGTCCCGGTGGAGTAGAATAGCACCTCTCTTTGTAACAGATATCATAAGAGATTACTGAGGTATAGGAACCGACAGGTGGTGGTATATCCATCTAAAAAAGCGCAGCCTAAATATTAAAGGGCGCGCATTGGCAGCAGCATCCTCGCAAAATTGAGGCATAAATCTTCATAATCATAAGTGACCTGCATCCAACAATAGACTAGATTTTTTAGAGAACAGTTTAGATTGTAGATTTGATGATAAGAGAAAGTTTATTTTTATTCTAACCGTGCAACACTCCAATTACTTAAAATAAATTTATTCAAAATAATTTATACTTTATGCTTCTAGTTACAGGTGGGTATTTCCTGTTTTATAGATTTATTAATATATCAGATATAAAGACAGCCTTGGTTAAATTCCCATGTTATATATAAAAAGAAGCTATTAATTAAAAATAACTCATCACTCAAATGACATGATTAATGATCATGTACGTAAATACATATACGGTTTTGGTGTTAAATGTTTAAGTATAGAAAGTTCGTGGATTACCTGCGAAGTGTAAATCGCTCATAGGTAAAGCGTAGTTTTCGTACAGAATGGATTTCTGAATTGAGGGCGAGCCGTCAGTCAGTGTGAAAGACAGACACGAGCCTCTGACAATAAACCGGGGAGGAAATTCGAAAGTCTGATAACAGAACTGTGCTTCTGTTTTAGAAATCACCTCATAACATCGTTAAAATGTATATACATGATGTGAATAGAATTATGAATATAATATAATATTTGCTAACATTTACGAGAGCCCGCTTGCTTTTAATACTTAATGATATTACTAGAACATTACTCAGAATATTGATAACAATTTTAACTAAACTAAAAAAGTCATCTTATCAAGGTTTACTTGTTAGATGTACGCATTGAAACTCTATTTGCAATAAATTTTTAATTTATACTTTTTAATACAACATTCACGGGTTTTTTTAGTAGTACATAATTGATTTACTTTAATATTATCTATATAATATAATGTTTTTTTTTGTTAGAACAAGTAGATATTATCGATAAATAGTTTCTATTGATTTGTTGACCATTTAAAAGGTATAAAAAACTTACAGTGTTTTATATTGTTTAGCCTCAGTTAAGAAGCCGCTAGTGAATATACTAGTCTACTTGAGGTAAAAAACCTCGTAAAAGGTCTTTTTACGGACCCGATGCTAGTGGTCCTACCTTGTGCGCCAAGAGTCTTGTGTTCGATCCTAACCTAGGACAAACATTTATATTGTAATTATTTGTGTTTATTCTGTGTTCGGGTGTTAATTTTTTTTAAGTACTGTATTTGTGATCCCTCAGTAATCTGATGTCCTTAATACAGTGCTTTAAGCGACTTATTTCGGAGTCAGGTATCATAGTAGTACTCATAGTTTGAGATGCCGTGTGAAATATTTATTATATAGAAAGACTTTATTATTTAAAAATAAATGTTTATATTTAATATTTAAATAACAAGTTAGAAGAGTGGTGGCGGTGGTGGAGGATATATTGAATTAAATTAAAATAAAAAAACATTAAATCTTCCATTGAGATGAACTGAACATTCAAACATTTCATGTAATGTTTATGGAAACAGCAGTTAATATCACTTTAGTGGTGCGCTGTATCGCCCGAGATGGGTTCGTAAATTGAGGTCAGACAGTCAGTCAGTGTGACAGACAGAGCCTTTGACGATTAACCGAGGAAATTCCAATGTCTGATATCAGAGCAGCGTTCATGTCGGTTATTAAACTGTCGGAGATTCCATACAGTGCAGCCTAAGTAAGTATATTAAATGGTTAAAATATTTTGACAGATATTTTAAAATATGTCTCTAACTGTTAGTGCTAAAATAAAATAAACTAAATAAGGAGTGGTATTGGTAATGATTTTAATGAAATCACATAAGTATTAAAGGCCGTGTCGTAGAAAAATATATTATGAATCTAAATTATATACAGTGAGCAGTTACATTAAAAAAACACTAAATAAGTTCCTATACCTCTCATTGTCTTAACTCCGAAATGAGTTAATGTAAGCCGTTGTATTACGAAAATTAGATAACAGATGAATCAGGAATATAATTTCTTACTTAAATATATTAATACTTATAAACAGAATAAACGAGATTGTTTATTATTGTGTTATACAACTTTACACTATTGGAAATTGTATGAAGGAACACATAAATCTGTTTCATCTTTAGTATCTGTTGATCTGTTTATCTGTTTAGTTTAAATCACGGAATAACAGTGCAGCATCGCACAAAATATATTCATGAGACGGGGGCGACTTGTCAACTTGAGTGACTGACAGGCATGACCGTCTGAAAATATACCGCGGAAATTCGAATACTGTATATAGCATATAAACATGAAATTGATTGGATATCTTGTATGATGTGACAATAGATTAATAATATTTTAAGTTTAATAATAACATTAAGGTACAGTGGAAGGGGGAGTACTATTCTGTTCTGCCGGTACCTATCAGCTTACAAAAAGTCACCGATTACAGATTATTTAAATGATATGTATCGACGGAGAAATATATTCTTTCCCTCTATTCCAGGTCGCCAAAAAATGGCGGTACATTTAAAACGACCTAACTTAAACGTAATAAATAAAGCAAGAATAGACAGCAGCATTTTTAGCGCACTAAGTTTAAAAAACATAAGGATTAATGTATTTTTTATTGATAATATTTTTATTTATTTATTTATTTATTTAACTTTATTGCACAAAATGTTACAAAATGTACAAATGGCGGACTTAATGCCAGATGGCATTATCTCCCAGTCAACCATTACACAAAACTGAAAAATATATATATATATATATATATATAGTGGTGCAGGCAATATATATACAAAATAAATAAATAAACGTGGCATACATATTTATATACATAATATAGTCGCGGAATACTCTTATTTTATTTTATATTAAAATGATGACTTTATCTGATACATAGACATAATACAGAACTTATAATACGAAACTTTTTAGGTTCAAAAGTGTATTTGTGGCATTCATTTTTGTGTTGGTAAATTTCTACCAATGTATATCGTTGTACAAAGATAGGACGATTTAATAAAATTTTATGAATAGATACTGCGAAATTTAATTATCCATTTCGTCTGAATTATGACCGAATCATAAAGTAATTACGGTAATAAATGTGACACCTATACAATACTATCCCGAACTGACTTTTATTGCTTCCGATTAATTTAGATAAATAAGTCTAAGTTTTGTGGTAAATTCACTTTTTCAATGATAATATAACCTACATATTTTTAAACATAAGATACAACTCAATATACAATATGTAACTTTAGATTTATTACTACATTTTCAGTTCTCAGAACAAATCCGTGTACATAAAATGGGAAATCAGAAAAAGCTGCTTTATTACTCTATGAAACATTTATTTACTCTGGGGAATTCGTAAAAGAAATGACTAGTTTTCGTTCCTTTTTTACCCTGTCTTCTGTTTATTTATGTGTATTTCCCATGGGATTTCTGACAAAGTTAAGAGTCTAAAGAAAAAGTTATTAAGTATATTTTTTGCTGTTCCGAAGTTTACTCTGTTCTACATTTATTTTTTGGGTATGTGGTTCTGCAGGGATATATGTATGTTAAAGCTGATATTACAAATAAATGAATTTATATCACATACTTTAGGACATTAGATTTGATAACGTCTATTTTTTATGACATCCTGGGGGCCGCTGGGGGTTTATGGCTGTGTCCGCGGTGAAGTTATAGTCCATTTTGTGCTTTCAATCCACCTGTCCTCGCAAAAACATCGACGTAAGATGATTATATAGAATAACCTTTAATTTTCTAACATTTCTAACGCGTTCATCATTTATAATAGAACTACGTTTTAAAAACGCGGTTTTTTTAAATTTTATTTTTTTTACTCGACTTTTCGATTACCTTGAGTTAACCATTCTCAATATTGACAAAAGGTTAAAATTTACCGTTATTCGACTAAAATCACAATGTCAACAAATTTGCAAACACATTAAAAGACCAAAAAAAGGAATTTTAATAAATATTATTAAACCTAGGAGAGCGAGATATTATTTTTATTATTAAATTCGCCACCTATTATTTAATGTACCACTAAGGAGACTAATCATAGTACAGATTATATAGCCACCAAAAAATCGCTCTTTGTTTTGTGTAGATATAGTATTTAACTCATATACATAGCTTCAAAACTCCATACAATATAATAAGGGCAGCCAGAAACTAATTATCTGTTAAATCCCAGTCCAATTTTTCTATTGTCATATTTTTTATTACCCCTGCCTGCAACATTTGTTCCACAAATAATTGTAAACTCGACAATAGAAGCCAATTTCCACAACAGTGTGTGAGGATTACTTTAGGAAATTAACTTCGCATAAAGTGGTATTTAACTCTATGGCTATGCATTTTGGGAACCGGACATGAAATTTGTATATAAACTTACCCTCGCCGCTATTTTACAGAAAGTCGAAAAATTATTTTGTTAGATTATGTTAAATGCGTATAGCGATAAATCAAAAATTAAGTTTAAATTTCATGTATTCATTAAAAATTCGAAAGTTAATCTCGTTAATCCCAATGCTACAAAGGATTCATAAATGAGCCAAATCAAAGGTCTCAGAAAGTTCGTGGTTTATCTTCTATCACCTTAATTGGATTTGGAAAAAGGTCTGTTTAGCATCACATTGTTTTTTCAGGAGCCCCAATTTAATTTATGATGTTTTAATGGTTAAATTCCATTAGCGTTGAGCCGGATTACTGGGCTGACTTTTAAATTTGTTTGGTTTCTTTAAAGATCACTTACGATCGATCTGCGGCTTACATTCTTTTTAAATTTCAATTTTCAATTTGCCTTTTGTAGCCTAGCACGGCAGTTATAAGCAAAAATACCTATATCTAGGGAAGGCCTGTGTCTAACAATGGACCTTTTAAAGCTGATATGATGATGATGATGATGACTGAGGTACTACCTAATAAAAGTAATATTTTTAAATTTGCCTTATTAAATTCGTCACTTAATTAGTTAGTACTTACTTTATTTTGTCAGTTAAATTACAATGGCGGACAAGTAACTAGTAGTACTATCCTGTAAATGTGGGTTTGCTTTACAAAGGTTACAAAAATTTTGAAGTCTAGTAAGATTTTAAAATTAGAAATACTTTCATGTTTGGAATAGTTCAATCTAAGAGTTTATAATATTTTCATATATAATAAGGGCAGACAGAAACTAATTATCTGTTAAATCCCAATCCCAAGCGCCGGTTCTTGCTGCTTGATTTTGCTGGTTCTTTTAACAGGAAATCTATAGACATTAATCAAATATATTTCTGTTTTTTTGTTGTTTCTCTTTATATAAATAAATCTCTTCTTTTTTGTATTATTAAAAGTAATCGGTTCCCATTTCACCACATATTGTACATTTGAACGAGATAAACCTAGATAAGTAGCCTAAGGTACTTATCTAGGTATATATATATACAATTACAACCAAACGAATATTTTCTTTTTATATTACTCTTACTAATCTGAAATTAATTAAATTTGAAAGAGAGGAGAAACAATATTTATACTAAAATTGCTATGTTACTTTTCGCATAAAATTAAATTAGTAGGTCATCACTTTATTTTGTCGATTAAATCACAAAAAATGCGCACAGGTTTATTATCCTGTGAATGTGGGCTTGCTTTACAAGGGCTAGCATTACACTTTTGAAATCCACTAAGATTTTTAAGCCTCTTTCATGTTTGGAAGAGTTCAACGAAAGAATTTGTAACATTTTTTTGTATATATTCTTTTGTCATGTGAATATTTAACCATTTGCAATTTTGCCTTAGTTCTTTTAACGGGGATTCATCTCTTTAGAAATTGAAAAAAAATATCAGCTTTGTTGTTTTAAAGTTTCTTTATTATAAATAAATAAATCTCTCCTTTTTCTATTATTAGTACTAATCTGTTTCCATTATTCACCAAATATCTTCCATTAGACCGAGGAAAACTCAGATAAGTAGCTTAAAGTACTTCTGTTTCCGATATCTGACAGCAGAGAAATTATAAATACAATATTCAAATAACTATACATTTGACATCGCGACATAAAACAAATGCTTACCATTCAAATGATTGTCCTAATTGGGTACAAAATGGGCCATTATATCTGAACATTAAAAATAATATTTGATAATATGAACTTTGAAAGTTGAAACAATAACAACCGAACGAATATTTCCTATTTCTATTACAAATACCAAACTATTATTAATGCAGGACAAAAAGATACTTTGAGATTGAAAGAAAGTAGAAGCAATATTTATATTAAAACCGCTGTGCCACTTCTCGCATAAAAAAAATTATTTTAAACTGATAGCGACACACGGATTCATCCACGTACATCCCGACCACATGAGTATTTTTTTTACGACTCACCACTTACTATGACCTGACTCCGTGATAAGTCTCTTAAAGCACTTTGGACAACCGAGGAATCTCAAATATAATACTTAAATATATATATTTTTCATCCCGACACTGAACAAATAGGAATATCATAATATAAATATGTGTACTGGGTGGGAATCAAGCCTACTATCTTTGGCACTCAGGGTAGGATCATTACTATCAACGCCATCGGGCTCGTATATTTATAAAACTAGTTTCAGTAATGCACGCAAACGCCCCTCAAACAGACAACAATGTAAGAAGCTTATTTTTGTTAGAAGTACCGCAAATACTCTCATATGGCTGTTTAAAAAAACTGTTATTTTTAAATTACAATCAGTCTTTTTTTATTTATATATATAGATGGGGCTAAATGTATTATGTTTTTGTTTTACTGATATAGAGTTAAGAATAAACATGATAAATATACGTGATTGAAAAGGAGAAAAGTATGACAAATTGTGAAATTGGGATCGATGATATGAAAGTTGAACAAGTAAAAGAGTTTGGTTATCTGGGAAGTGTTTTTACGAGAGAATATAGCGTCAATGAAGCCTTACATGCTTTTATGGGCAGCCAAAATGTGTCAAAAAGTGCACGACTGGCTGTTCATAGGGGTGTGTTGATTTTTACACTGACACTCGTATGATAGTGAATGTTGGTTATGGTAAATGAAGCACGCGAGAAGAATAAGAGACCAATGTGGTGTAAAAGATGATGTTGTGAAAACAATAGAGAAAAGAATGCTGAGAAGGTTTAGACATGTAGAAAGGATGGATGAAAGTAGAATGACTGCACATATATATAGAGCGGAAGTGAATGGATGAGTTGGTATAGGACAACCTAAGCGAACATATCTTTACTAGGTAGGAGAGGTATTAAAGAAGGGCCAGATCAAAAGTACGAAGACTAAACGAGCGTGTATGAAAGGACTAATATGAGTAAGATTCATAGTCTCTGTCTACTCCAGTGAGACACAGGCGTGATGTATGTATGTGTGTATAGAAATATTGGATTTTCAATTAAAGAAAAAAATTAGTAACAGAAAAGTGTCTTTGTCCTATTTGATTTTCACGTTGTTTTTACAACCAACATTAAGAAATCTAGGTTCAGACAATATAATTAGTCCTGTCTCTAACTGAGCTTCTGTGTTTTTAACAAGCCAGGTTTAGGGAATTGGCAGTAAAAGCCTGTGACATCACTCCATTGACAGGGCACAGTATTAAAAACAACCGTAACCTCACCAAAACCTTAAATATTCAAAGTTACTCCCACGAACTAAACTAGTTTTATGTTACAAATAACAATTGATCAGTCAAGCAAAATTGCACCCACACTCGTTCAAGATGCGCGCAATTGACGTATAGTATTGCATAAAATCTCATATACTAGCTACTGCGTTCTACGTGATGTGGAATTGAGAAATGGAAGTTATTTGAGCCAATGTTTTACTCGAAAACATGCATATTTAGTAATGTTAAGTCTAGTTTTCGTATAGTATAAATGAAAACTGCAACAACTAAAATTGTAATATTTTCATGGGTTCGTGGTTCGTGATGTAGTCTGATATCTTTCTACAGGAATTAAATTTGATTTTAATTTGCAATTAAATGGCGATTTTTCTATTAATAATTGTGGTTATTTTGATGTAAACAACTGAAGTGTCAGCGGTTATTTTCCTATTCCTTTCTACTATTATAATATTACATTAGGTAATTAGGTTTCGTGAAGACTAGCCTTTAGCAATCTGACCAAGCATTATCGGTAGAATCACAAATAAAACCAAAAATACACTCGTATGTGGCTCGGATATGTTTATATCCGAGCCACATACGATATATATATTATAAAAACTAGTATTCTAGTCATAACGTCACAAACGATTTTTAAGAGCAGTTCGTTTTTTTCAAAACAAAATAACATTCGCTTATCCTACCTTTTTATTAAAATACCAAAGATCAGATGGTTCAATTACATGTCTTAGATTATTGGGATGTAAAAACAGATATGTTACTTGTTTGTTGTTTTCGTTTCCCTCACTTGCTCACCTCATATCCACAAAACAAAATGAGAACGGAAAAGTTCCGGACTCAAAACGGACTTTTTCTACGTATATTGGAAAAGTTCGGTATCACACGTCAAACATTAGACCGATATCTACCTTGTAACACAAAGATGTTCCCGCAAAATGTTTGTTTACTATTTGGCTCCGAAGTTATTTAAAGTTACAGTAAGTAGGTATTATTACAAGTATGTGTTATTATTTGAAATATTTAAACTACTTCTAGACCTATACTAATATTATAAAGGAGAAACGTATCTTTTGCATATTTGGCACGAATAAACTCAAAAACTGATGAAAAGATATCGAAAATTCTTTTATTTTTAATATGCTACATTATTTTTCAGTAGCATATGCTATATATTTTATAAGAGAAAATTAGTGACCTCTACTTAAATTTTAATAATATTATACAAGCTATTGAAAAAAAGGCCGGAAAAAGACTTCTTTCGATTTTCGTATACGATTATTAAGAATATGATTAATTTCAGCTAATTTTTATATGTTTTACTCAATATTTTGAATAATTGTCCACTCGTGAGAAGGGAGGTTCGTTAGTTATGTATATAATAGAATAATAATACGCAATTACAGTGACACATGTATAAAGATATATACCTGTATCGTGCTCGTCTAATATATATATATATATATAAATATTGTTTTTATTGAAGACAACGTACAAAAAAGTAGAAAATAATAATATTATCTCATGCTTCATTGATATGTTCCGTTAATAGTTCCGTTAGTTAATGTACTTATGCAACTGTCAATTTATAATAAATAACACTTTAACTTAACTTTTGTTCTTGAGTTTTTAATTAGAATTCTTTCTATTTTATTTAATTACGTTACCTATTGCATCCAGCCATCCAAGACGCAATTTTATAAGGAATTTTATTAAACTTTCTACCAGTTTCTTCTTGTTGTAGCATTGAAACTCACCGGCGAAACGACATTAGCTATTAAAGTAGTTTTCATTATCTACCAGTAGCTATTGTTAGATTTGAATATATGTGTGTTTCATTTTATTATGATTCTTTCATTTATGTGTGTGTGTGTTTTTCGTTAGTTACTTAAATATATTATTGAATTACGTTAATACTTTTTTTTATATTGTGTAACAAAACAAGAGGTAGATAAACCTCTTACAAATGTCGTCTGCGATGTTATCTTACTCTACCGTTTTAAAAACCTAAACGCTTGCATTCGCACTGCTGTGTTCCGGGTTTGAAAGATGAGAGAGACATTAAAATTACTGGGAAATATGATATCCTAAAGTCACAAGGTTGGCAATACGCCAGTGATATCCTTGTGATGAGACGTACGTCTACAGGCTACGGTGACGCTTACTACGGGGACCAAGCGGACCGGGTGATAATCTTTTTGTGTTATAACCAGAATATAATGCTTAACGCTGCTATTCAGTCTTTATCTGAGTTAGAGTTTACCTTATCTTATTTATTTCGATAAGTAACAAAGTCTATCTACATTTGTAAACTTCATAAGGTAGGTAATTCTTTCTTGTAGGTCGTATTGATTTCTATTGACATTTATGTGGAATCATTGGAACCAATTCAGGTTCATTTCCTACCGGTTCTAGAAAGGAGGTCTGTTAGGTTTTGTGACCAGACATCTTATTAGTTTTGGTTCTTTCTATTACCGTTGTTCTCATATCTTGTTCTGCCAAAACCTAAGCAAGGAATAACGGAGCTTAGAGATTGGGGGCCTGATTCATTTGTTGTAAACCATTGGGATCATATGTGAAGAGCGTATTTTTACAACGGTGGTGCTGTTGCCCATTACAGCCCTATTACACTTGAGCATCTTTCAGTTTGTCGAGAGGTACTGGCAATGTAGAATATTACCTCCCACTGCACCAGGTGGCGTAAGAGGCGACTAAGGTGCCAGAACCGACTGCTGGTGGTATATCCATCTGAAACAGTGCAGCTTAAATGCACAGCGCGGGGATGGGCAGCAGCATACCTGTCGTGAAAGCTGCGCTCTGCAATTGCCAACACGCTTGCCTAGCGCGACAACTATGGGAAAAAAAACCTCCTTTCTTGTAGAGACCTATGTCCAGTAGGGGACTTTTAATGGCTAGTATAATGATGATGATGATCTTTCGGTTCCAGTCAATCACTTCTTATGAGGCCTGGTTAGTACCAATTACCATTTTTTAAGTAAAAAGGTCCTTTTTTACTCGGCCAATATCTCATGTATTATTTGGAGTAATCTTCTTTTTATCGTCTGTGTGGTCTCAACCCTATTTTTTGCACACAACACACAGCGTTGCGGTTTGATCGATAAATAAAGCTATGAATTCATTGTGTAATATGACAAAATTATATCAGGTGCAAAAGCCTGGTAACTCACTAGTTATATCTTTGAACCTATTTGCTACAGACCACACTCTTGTTTGTTACCCTAGTTTTAGATAAATTATTTTACATAATATATTTATTCATGATCAAAATATGTACATTATGATGAGAGGTCTGATAAAAAATGTAATGCTGAAGTTTAAAGGCGTATCATTCTATATAAACACGGCTTTACGCATATTCTTGTATCTCTCAGGACTTTTTTTGGGTGCAAATTTAAATAAAGTAAGTTGCTACTTTTTCGTTTATAAAATTAATACAAAATGCATGATTATTGGTTGAGTAATTGCATTTAAAAAGTTGTTAGGATTCATTTAAAGTGTTAAATTAAGTGTTAATTTTATTTAACTATTATATTTGTGATTTCCCTGTTGTCTGATATTTGTAACACAATTATGAAATTGTGCAATTGATTGGCACTTTGGCATTGGCATTTTGTAAAACTAAAAATGATAATTAACTCAAACCATCTGAAACATATATCTGACCATTAGTGTCTCTATTTCCAAGGTCAGGATCTCGGGAATTAGCTTCAGCAATCAGTACTCAATAAGTGGGGATTACAGGATAGGTCCATTTGTCTAAGTGACAGTTCCTTCCTACTTAGATCGAAGGGGTAAGATAAAGCTTTGCTAGTTAGTAAAGTGGTCTAAGTGGTCTATTTGCTTTTTGTGATAACCTTTTATCAGTTTATGCGAATTATAGGTGATAAAGGAATATATATTTCTATTTTTTTTTACAAAATAGAAAAAAATAACAATAGGCTTTAAAAAAATAATATGAAATTAGATTGAGCCTTTACCACTTCTTTCTTTCATCATCCTAATCTCTACTAATTCAAATTTAATGTTCATCATAGAGGATAACTGGTATTTTCAACACGATTATCTAATCCTATCGTTTTATAAAGAAAGCTTAAAAAAATTGCCAACTGCTGTCTTAATTATTTCAAGGGTTTTTGATCTTGTACGTCAAATACAAACTCTAAATAAACTAACAAGGTATATATATTTTTAAAGATTTGAGTTTGTTAAGCAATGTATCTTGTACCTTGCTAGTAATTATTTTCTGAAACAATAAATGAAACACTAAACGATTTCGGTGAAACGAAAACTATTGTAGTTACCGCAGAGATAACAGGCGCACCGAAACTTTTACCTTGAGAGGTGAAACTCATGGACCAACTTTGTGGCATTCGCACCCTTGCTCTAACTTTCGAAAACAAAAATCATGCTGAACTCTTGCCCAATTGTTTTGTCTGCAATATTGACAAGCATTATTCAGCTACTTTTACCATATTACTGGTTAAATATTTCCTAACATTTTCGCGTTCACTACTTAGAATAAAACTATTGTTTAAACGAATTTAAAACGCATAAACCGTGTTCACTTTTTCATTTTTTTTCGACATTCTGGTTATTTTGCGGCTATCGTTCCCACGAAACTTGTGAAACCGGGTTTCAAAGACGTTAAAGGAGTAGTTTTATCTTATATTATGGATCATCATCCTCATATAAGTTATTGAAAGTCCACTGCTGGACATTGGTCTCCCTAAGAAAAGCGGAATATTGCTCAAAATTTCCGCGCTAGGCAAGCGTGTTGGCAATTGCAGTGCACAGCTTTTGCGATGGGGATGCTGCTGCTCATCCCCTCCTTGTGCATTTGAGCTGCATTGTCTCCAATGGATATACCAATCTATCGGTTCTGGTACCTTAGCCGCCTTTTATGACACTTATTAGTGACTTTTCTACTCTGCCGGTACCTCACGACTTCTTGTGGATATTACGGGATAAAGTATTAAAAATTAAATATAACCATATAGTGCCTCTATCATATTCAATATTTTATATTTGACGTTGCGATTTCTTCAGACCGCGACCAAAAACCGTCATTGTTTGGTTAGTACAGTACTATTCTATTTATAAGGAGTTGTATTCATAAACTAGACGTAGTGATTTCGTTTCAATTTAATCATTTTTATCATTAAACAATTTACGCAACTGATTTGGTGTTTTTTGTTTAGTTAGATTTTGTGACGACATAAATTAAATAACGCTTCTCTCTAAACAACGTTAAATTTTCAGGCAGGTGTGTTTATAATTTACTCGAATTTCCTGCTAATAATAGAAAATAGCCCCGTGTACTTTGTGCCAAAAGCTTCCTGCTACTATTAAAATAGTTAAAGGCTTGTAAGTTTTTGGAGAAATAGTGAAATCAGCATAATTATAAAAATACGAAAGTTCGTGAAATACTAAGTAGTAATAATTTTTATTAAGATTTGAATTATGTTCTTTAATGTAACTTTAATTTTTGAATAATTAACAACGAATAGTTTGAATGCTCATATACGCTCTGAAGGCATTTCAATTTAATCAGTTGTTTTTTCTAGGCTTACGAGAAAAACTATGCTTAGAATATCACAATTTAAAACCTACCATAGTTATTGCCCAATGCGTTTGCTGACGCACGCACGCACGCAACGACTAATACTTAAAATTGACAAATAATTAAGCTCTCAATCATTACAAAAAACACATACAACATGTAAATATTTTCCCTAGCACTTTTTTTTTCATAATGGAGTTAATTTTATTTTGCATATATATTCGTTGTTATAAGTTTAAAGTAACAAAGCAAACATAAAATAAAAACTAGTTTTAGATGAGCTTTAGCAACAACACGCCACAGACTTGGTAACAATCGGATCAATGGAGCAATCTATTTTTGCTGTTTAGATAAACAAGCCTCGAGGTTTTATATTGATTGAAAACAATCAATCAAATCGAAATTGAAACAGTTTGTTTTGAATTCAAATCAATGTCCCCTCCGAACGCTGTCGGTGGCCGTCACTGCAATGCAATCCATTGAATCTCCAATTTGTCATGATTGATTCATTAATTCGTATTCAATTGCAATGAAAACGTCACTCTTTTCTTTAACATGCATTGAATATACACATTTGCGTATAATTAAGAACCACCATTAGCTTTTTTAAAGTTTCTTTAAATGCAATGGTAAAATTAATCAATATTGAACATTTTGTAATAATAGATAGCTAGTTAGTGTTGACACTTTCTTTTTACATCAGTGTTTTTATATGCCTTTATTCAAGAAGAAACTAAAATAAATAATCAATTTTAAATTGTAGTATACTGGAAGTTACAGTTTAATCCAATTTAATAAAAATGTCTTCAGCTTTTTGGTTATACTGTAAGAATATTCGCTCACATCGCATTAAGCTAAGTCTTTAATAAAAAGTACTTCTAATCCTGTCTCATTATGCAATAAAGATCAAACTTGTCTCACGCCAGACGCCTTAATCTGCTGCGAAGATTTTAAGCACGTAATCAAATTCACAGTTTGCAACTCTCGGGAGTTGAGAGCAAGAAACGACTGCACCCTTAGTTGAAGAGTGGCAGTTATTAGGGGTCGTAATGACTAGAGGTGCTGTCAGCCATGGTTCTGTCTTCTACTTTGTGTCCATAAATTAGTTTGATTTGCCCATTTACTTGTATTACGGCGTTCGAGTCCAGTGATGTTTACAGACATTCTTTTGTAATTTTTATATTGACACTTTAAATGGAAAAACGAGAGTATGAGTATAGTTGGTATGCTGAGTAAGATTGTAAATGTCTAACTTATTAGTATTCGGGAAAATATAATAATTTTTTTCTAGCTTCTATAAGTTTATGGTTAATTTTTATTTTGACAATAATAATAGCGCTGTTATATAAAATTGGCCCCAAAGTTTCCGGTTAATTTGAACCACTTTAGTAGTAACAATGAACTAGGTTCTATCACGTCGATATATAAATGCAGTTGAACTATTACATCGTCTTATATTATTAACTATCAAACGCGTGAGCATATAACTTCTTTTATGCTATATTTTCTATATAAATTACTAACACAGATAGCCATGAAAAGACTGTTGAACCGTTTGAAAGTGCTTGTGTCGTAACTACTGCCTCGGCTAATTACGTCTCGCCTCGCTCTCTCGCAATTGTGGTTGCGTAATTATAGTGACATTTTATGGCACTGCGCGGGTTCATTCCGTTTTAGCGCTAGCTTTTCGTAGCTACTTTCATGAACATTTATCTAGACTTTAACACGTCAGCATGTCACAGTGAAGGTAGTTAAAGAAACACGGGTCTATTAAGTTTTGTAATTAAAAGTAAGTTACGTATACTCAATATAAAAAAAATCGTTCTTGCCGAATATTCCTTGGCTTCTTTAGTCATTCGCCATTTGTATTGATATTGATTAGAGGCTTTTATCTACAAGAGGTAAAAAAATACGAGGCTGTTACATTTCTTAAAATAATTAAAAGAAATTAATGTACATGTAAAAAAAGTTTGCGAACGTTAATCTAGTTTTGATTCTTTGACCATGATCTTAACTTAATTTTTAACGTTATGACTGAACTTTCAGACCACTTAATTGTCCGTTTGTGTTAAATATTTAAGGTGTTTTTCTATCAGAGACGCGTGAGACTATTGAGATTATATGACTATTCTCACAAATGTTGGAATGAGTAAGAGAACTATACATCAAATTAGGCACCACAATCTCGTAAAACAGCTTATTTGATGCTTATTCCCCTTAATTGTAGGCAATTCCGTTAGCTTAGACTATCATGTCAGCCGTAGAACATACTCTGTTGGACATTAATGTGTAGTAGAAATTATATCTAATAAGACCCTCTAGCGCGATTATTAATACCTCAGTAATCTCAGAGTGTCACTTTCCCGTCAGGAATGCTGCTGCCCATCTCCTTCCAGTTGCATTTAAGCTACACTGTTCTGAATGGATATACCACTAACTGTCGCTTCTGGTGTTTCAGGCGATACCTGGTCCAGGGGAAGGTACTATTCTAGTCTGCTAGTACCTCACGACATACTGAGAATATTGTTGAAAAATCTGAAAAAAAACTCATATGTTTCATTGTTATAAAACCAAATCACATATCGAAAAATTAGTGAGTTAAGTTTAATTTTTGTTTTTTTGTGATGTTACTAATCAAGCAATTTATTTATTGTGAGAATCCTTTTGTATCTGCGCCCTTCTATAGTACGAAATTTATTAATGCAATCAAAAGAGTAAAATAAAATTAGTATTTATAAGAACAAAGATTACAATACTAGCCAGTATCTATCCTCTAGTAGGTTCTCATAAGATAAAACCTATCTGTCACCTGTCCATCTATTATCAGTAGAAATCAACATGAATTATTTGTATGTCTGCAGTTTCTAGAAGTTGTAAGTGAAGTGACTATATCATTGTGATCTATAGATGCATACATTTAAACCCTATTTTCTTACATTTCTATTAAAAAACCTATAGAATACTTCTTATAAATCTAAGATCAGGAAATTTGGTAATCCTGTAGATTTTACAGCGTAAACAATGAAATATTTTCTAAAATTAAATGCGATTCCATGCAAGTTTTTGTGGACTCAAACTCGGTGCGCTAATTCGACTAGCAGTTAAATAGATTGTTTTGAGTGATTTTAAAAGTGTATGATTTAAGAAAGAACATACACGCTTTTGCATTAAGCCTAAATGAATTGTGAACTATAGCAACATACGATAAACCCTGGATCGAAATAATCAATTTTGTCTTTAGAAAATATTGAACTTAGGACTCCTTACGTACTGACAATGTAATCTTTAAAAAAAACTCAATCATTATAAGGTATAATTGTTTATGATACAATCATCATCTCGTGAAACCGTAAGGTTCTGAAATAGAGACTGCAGTCTAGCAAACATACAGTAGGACGCCCACTCACAAGGTGGATAGACGTTATAACTAAAAGCGCAGGATTGCATAAATACAGGAGGTATACAACCAGTTGTATTGAAAATCACTGGATAGGCCTACATCTGATACGTGGACATCCTTCAGCTAAAATAATAATTATAACTCTCAACTCTATGCTAATTAAGATGTTTTGCTTGATGATACAAAATTTATATTCAAAATATTTCAGCAATAGAAATATATTAGTTGCCTAGATACAGTCAAAACGATTGGTATAAACTGTGAGAAATTTTATCAGGTATAGACAATCGACTTGCGTGTGGGAAATTGGTTTCTATGAAATTTAGCGTGATTTCTAACTTTCAGGCTTTCCATAGTTTATGGGAGCCTATTGGTTGGCGTTTGAAAATTAGTATCAGTTACCTCAAAGGGTTTGATGAATCGAACAAAAAATTGTTCGGTAGTCTATTGACGCTGTTTTTTAAACATGCGAATAAATTAATAAAAATTATTATTATTGGAGCCGTGGACTACCGCCAGAGTAGAATAGTACCTCCATTTGAGCCAGGTAAGAGGCAACTGGGGTACGGGAACCGACAGATGGCGGTATATCCAACTAAATCAGCGTAACTCAATTGCTACAGGGTGAAAGTGGACAGCAGCATTGCAATTGCCTTCACGTCTTCCCACAGCAGCAGTTATGAGCAAAATTATCCCATTCCAAGAGAGGCCTATATCAGACAGTAGATGTTCTGCGGCTGTTATGATGATGATTAATGGAAATGGTCAAATTCTAAAGAAATGTTGCCAGTTTTACTTACGGTTAATTTTATTGCGTTTACTCAATATAGTTTGATTAGAATGTCAAATATCAATATCGTAGCGTCTCACGATTTATTTATATTGGAATTATGGTTAAGATAAATATAAAAAAAGTTAAGATAAATATTAATATTAAAAATTAAGGATTAAGTTGTTATACTTGCACAGACACATATACAAATTTGATAATTAAATATGATTTTGTTAAACAAAATCCTTTTTCTTATTTCACGGTGCATCAAAGTTGGATATAATTTAATTTTTATAAATTTAAGTCTTAAGATTTAAATTTATAAAAAATAACATCACTTCTTAGTGTATTTCTTATTTTAGATAATTTGCTTTAACCATTTCGGAGTGCTTAACTATCTTATTTTGAAATATTTGTAATGCAAAAGTACTTAATCTAATTCAGTTCTGATTTTATATTTCCGAAAGATACTTATTTTAAAATTCTTTTATAGCGTTCAACTGCACTCCTTTCACAAAACTCCTAATATAGCGAAGTGCTCGGGCTACAAATTCATTTTCACTACCAAAGTAATAAAATGTTGTTAAAATTAAATCTTCTTCTTGAGTAAAAGCTGAGTACAAGTTGCAGCATTTTAATGAGTAAGATTTAACTAAGAAATTCCGATTATTTTCCTTTAGTATTCCTTATTTAAACCTCTTATAAAACCTTATGTAAATGTAATTATTATTTTGAAATTCTTGCAATGCTTAAATAATAGTACTGTTTAAATGTGAAACCAAACTTAATTAAATTAATACGAAATCTTTAAAAGTATTATAGATCTTTATATAGTATCCTTTTCAAAGTAGGTACGAATGTAAATTAATTTTTATAATCTTTTAAAAGCGTTTTTCTCCATCATGTCAGAATAGCAGGACAAATTTGATTAAAACTTGTCGTAGACATACATTGTAGTCGAGGTGGCGATTTCGAAAGAAGGCCCCACCTTTCTAATAAAATAGTATAATCTCTATGAAATAGTTCATAGTTTATGCTCCGGATAAGTGTGCGGTTCCCTCAGCTCGTAGGCCACCCCGCCATCCGAGCCTCTGCTTAAATTACACTAGGGCAGACAAGACTACGTTGAGTCGGTTTTGTATATGTCACTATAATAGCACAAAACAAAAATCTACCCTTTATTATACATATGATATTTTCTTTTAGTATTTCTAACATTTACCCATATATACGCACGTATATCTTAGATAGTACCAGTATTTTTGATTATGGTAGTAGTATTTTTGATTTAAATGATTCTAAATTTTGTACATGTACAAACGTATATTTATCTTACAAAAACATACGTCTTCTTACTTCCAGCAGTCCACCTTTTCTCTCAATGTCTTTCTAAAAATTCTTTTCAAATCTTCGTCGATGTAGATCTTTAATAGTTTCCTAGGGCTCTTATAGGTCGATAGCTGTCATCGGTCGATGACGTCATTCACTCTTTTCAAATGACTGACTTGACCCTTTAATTAGTAAAAACTAATAATACGTTAGGAGTGCATTTATTTTGACATCCTTTCCTAGTTTACTAAGCAATTTAGATTAATTATATATTACCTGCAAAGTAAATAAACAATTACAATGAAAATTACATTTGAAAATCGACTAATAACTGTTTATTTAGTATAATACAAATATAAATCAAATACTCAGACACATTCTCAAACCGAAACTGCATCAACCACTGTACAAACTCATTTAAAATAAACTTGTGCAGTTAATTTAAAGATTCTCTTCCTACTGGCTACTCGGTTAAATCATTACTTCAGTGTCACTGTATAATTCCAGTCACCTGCCGGCTCTCTATGCGCGCTATATCAGCGTTATGCGACAGTTATTTCAGCTGAGAGAGATCCGAATAGCCCTCGAGTGAATAAGCTGCCAGTGAAATGTGATCTTCAGATAGCAGCAGAACGCAGACGGTTTTATATTCCACTATCCAGCAGTCGTGACTCCGTTTTATGATTATGTTCTGTTAGATTGCTTTTTTGTTTTTGTGGTAATAGACTGGGTGGTTGTTACGGTATTTTATTTTCTTAATGTTGATAGTCACTCGGATAATCTAGTACATTAAAAAATTACTATGAACATGAACATGAATTAGCAATATCCAAACGTAAAATGATGTTGCTCTTTTTTTCGTTTGGCTGAACAAACTTAGCATAATTTTCTTTAAACAAATTTGCTTTAAGAATATATTATTTTAAGATAATAACTATTTAGTCTAATGTTTATATGTCCGAATTACCAATAGCACACTTTTAAGATGGCAGTTTTTCATTAGGAATAATTTTATTAGTCTTTCTATTTCTAATAAATTATATGCCATCTACTGATAATGATGCATCTACTGATGCAGATGTGTATAATAAGGATAAAGGGTAGATTTTTGTTTTGTGCTATTATAGTGACATATACAAAACTGACTCTACGTAGTCGTGTCTGCCCTAGAGTGTAATTTAAGCGTAGGCTCGGATGGCGGGGCGATCTACGAGCTGAGTAGCACCTTAGTGGTCCAAGCTCGCCACAGCGGTGGCATAAGTAAACCATCTGCGTCAAGTAGCTCGCGTGGCACCGCCAGAACCCCACAGCGCTGGAGCCGTGACAGAAAACATGCAGTTGCATGTTTGTTTGTGTGGTGCATACTGTATGCTTGCTTGAATAGATTACGCTACATGGAGATAAGATAGTTTTGCTTGTTAATACAATGTATATCAAATGGATGCCTAAAGATGATTCTGAATGTAGTTTTTTGTCAATATGATAGTTCTCTCTTACGTCCGCCTCTTATTTATTATGTATATTAAATGTATGCCTTCAGATGATTCTGGCATGTATAATTATGGGTGCTGAATGTATGATTAATAAGATAAAACTTCGTCTTCAACGTCATCCAACATCGACTTTTATTTAAAAAAAAAACTTAGAAATATATTCTAATATTAAATACAAAATATTAGACAAATTCACACGTAGCCATTTATCCTATTGTGAAAACAAATTGTAAATTTACTGGTGCGTAAATAAGTAGTATGAATGATGTTTGAAGGGACAATGTATCGACTAAATAAGGTCGGCGGAGAAGGGTCAAATATACAGGCGACTAAATGTGCGAGAGATGTCATGCGGAAGGGTTAACTTTGATTAGCTTTGAAAATGTAGCGTATAATGAAATATTGGATACATAATTTACAAAACAGGTTGCGGTTTGAAGATTCACAGCTTGAAAACTAAAGAGGATACATAACGTGGATTTGCTTACTACTCAAGATTTTTATCATGTTCCAAAAAACAAACTTGGATAAATATATTTAAAAAAAACCGTGATTATGATTACAATAATGATTATATGCGACCTTAGCATACTATAATTTACAAATGAGAAAGTTAGCGATTACGGATTTGTGTTTGTTACCAATGTGATTTAGTACTTACGGCAGCAAAACGTGGTCTTTCACTATGGACAGGACAATGCTCCGAGTGTCTTGCGCGATCGAATCAGAAATGAAGAGATCTGTCAAATAACTAAAATATCGACATAGCCGGGTGAATTATTAAGTTGAAGTGGCAGTGGGCAGGGCACAGGATACACGATGGAGTGGATACCACATACCGGTAAGTGCAGCTTAGGACGTCCTAACACACACTAGGAGACGATCTGAATAAAACCGCAGGATCGCGATGGACGCAGGCCGCATACGATCGGTCCTATTGGAAATCACTTGGAGAGGCCTATGCTTAGCAGTAGACGTCTTGCGCCTGAGATGATGATGATGACTCTATACCCCCGTACAATTAAATAGATATTTAAGAAATGTAGTACAGAGCTTGTTGATAGTCTAGAGTAACCACATAGGCTACCTTTTATCCCAAAATCTTGTTCCCGTTCCCGACATACCTCAGTGTCAAGTCGAAAGTTTTCGACCAATTATTGTTACCAGCTATGACTTATGGCAGCAAAACGTCTAATACTATATAGCCTTTTAATTTAAAACCACCCAAACGAATCAGGAATTATGAGTTTCCCAAAAATTCCAAAGATATCGACATATCCTTACGGATTAATAAGTAAGTACGCAGAACCGATGGCCGATGGAGTCGTAAGGTTATGTAATGGAGACCATGTTCTGGCAAGCGCAGCATAGAGCGTCCATCCGCAAGATGAACAGACGATCTGACTAAAACCGCCGTTTCGCGCTGGACACAGGCCGCATACAACCAGTCCTATTAGAGATTATTTGGGCAGGCCTATGTCCAGCAATGGGCGTCTTATGGCTGATATATAGATAATGATGATAATGTTGTTTCCGTGAGATGTATCATACTTTTTATTTTTCTATATGGAATGATGAATTAACAGCAAAACCGTGCTGTTAGGACATTATTCCATAAAAGTTTTGCTGTTAGGGAAAGACATTTTTATTTTCTGTTAATTATAAGAGTTCCACAGGGATACGATAAAGTCCTCATGAACAAGGCCACGGGCAGAAAGCTAGTGTGAAATAATATCTACAGTTTAAAATTGAACTCTCATTGACTTTTTTGAGATATTTTGCAAATAGCGAATCAAAGGAAACATTTAATATAATATATTTTACGATGATACATATTGGACAAATAACGAAACAGAATATCGATTTGTGATAAAATTTTGTTGGTTATCCTTAGCACGTTTCACGTATCCAGAAGTCAGCCATCTTAACCAACGGCGTCGTAAAGGATATTAAAGGCAACAGCAATGCCATTTAGAAAAATTGCTTGAACAAATATAGAGATTGGACACTTTCTGGACATATAATGGTACAAATACTCGCAGAAACGTGATTGTATATTCCATAGTATATATTCAAGTTGCAAGTTTTTGAAACCATAGTCATATTGCCCAATGATAAGATTTATACGATATATAAGAAAAAGGTCTTGTCTTTATTCTATGGTTATAAAAATATTATATGAACAAAATTAAAATAAATTGAATATGCTTTTGTTGTGTTGTTGTGGTTGCAAAACATACGAGTGCAAAATCTTTCAGTTACTTTACTTAAAAGGCAAGCTTAATAAAAGCAAAAGGTCATTGACTCTGAAAGCAAACATTATGAAAGCAACGACTAGATAAAATCAGATCCCATTACATTTTACGAGTGGTCATGATTACAATGAGCCAACCGCTGAATACAAAATAGCTGATAGGGTGCAACCTTTGTTGTCAGAGCATACCTTGATAATGAGCTGGCAACTTGTTAATGTCATATTTCTATGTATATCTTTTTTCTTTTCATGCATACCTTTTTATTAAAAGAAGATCTTCATACAAGCATATCTGTTTCTATTTTGTTGTAACAGAGCAGGTTGTAGTCGAAAATATAGACATCGGGGTTTTAAAAGACTGGCATACAACATCTTTTATCAACCTTAATCTTACCGTTGACACGAGTTAATCGAAACTTTATAACAAAAAATGTTGAAAGTTAATAAGACCGCGTTTTGAAGCCGAAAACATTAATTTTATTATGAGATAAGATAGAATTACTTGAGGATTAGGGAATTAAGAACTTTTTTGTCTTATTTCTACAAGTTGCTATATAAATTACTTTGTGACAATGAGATATGTTGGTAGTTACGTTATTTATAATTTTATTTAATTCTACATAAGTATATTATATCAGTATCTACCTTTGAAGCTTCTATTTTATATTAATATAAAGAAGAAAGAGAGAAGGACTTCCCTCTCTTCTTTATTACTGTATAAACCTGTATAATCTGTATAATAATAAACAGAATTAGAAAGGATCTGATACAGGTTTTTCATTCGAATTTAATAAAAGAGAGCTACAAAATGTCACAATGCCACACAAAAAAATATATTTTGTATATTGAAAATTTGAAGTACACTTTATAAATAATAATAATAAATACTTTATTGTACACAAAACATAAAATACATAAAAAACCTTTTTTTTTAATTATAAGGTACAATGGGCGGCTTTATTTATATCTTCTTCCAGGCAACCTTTGGATGAAGTAAATAAGAGAAAGAGGTAGTAAGAGGTGTCAATAGAGAATAGATAAAACTTTAATGATAGAAAGTGATCCTTCACCAACCGTTTACACACAGACAGGGACTGCGTGCTTCTAATATTAAGCAGGAGTGCATTTCACAAACGAACAGCCTGGGCCGTAAAGGACTTACTCTAAAACGTGGAATGCACAGGCGTTTTCAGTAAAAGGTTCTCTGATGACACGAAATGATTTTTAAGATATCAAGGGAAGGAAAGGTTGAACAGAATCTTGTATAATAAAGACAGGAAGTGAGGACGCCTGTGAAGTTGAATGAGACGCCATTTGAGCTTAATTCCATAATACTGATATTGAAACGATTTAAATTCATGAAATATATTATTTCTTAAAAATAATTTGTCTATTCTTTGTGAATTCAAAATATGTTTTAGCTCCGACATTCCTAAACGCCTCACGTGGTATTTCTGTGAAGTTCTAGTTTAATATCCTCTATTATATGATAATAATCACAGTTGCCCAGCCACTAGTTAATGTTTAACAAAGCTCGAAGTGTTTGCTAACGAACCTTAACTTACTAATACTCAATTCCAGTTTTAGCTGTTAGTTGGTCTTTGTTAGTGCATAGTTAGTCTTGAATGATTTACAATCTTTAATTGGAAATCCACATTTAAATTAGCTTTGTCAGGCACAACCAAATTTAAAACATGACGACAGCTACTATCATTAGCGTGGTATAAAATCAATTCCATTTAAAAGCGCAGTCTAATATTATTACACGCATAACGTGAGAGAGTGGGCCAATTTAAAATGAGATATAAAAATGCTTGGAATTACTAATGAAAAATAGTAACTCTGTGTCAATGACATCGCTTAAAGCCGTTTAGCAAGTGGGTTAAATTACTTAAGTTTATTAAAATTTTGTCAATATTCTTTTTAGTATATAAAAAAATAAGTTAGTTTGTTAGCATTCGCAAATTGCAATACTGATTCGTATTGTTAGTACAGATTAGTACTGAAGATGCTGTTTTTTTTATTTATTTTAATTTTATTGCCCATATCAGAATTATATCTAATATATAGATAATTCAATAGTTGTTAGGTTTTGTAAAAAATAAGAACACGTATACTGACATACAAGGTATGAAATAAATCATAATAAAATTATTACAAAGGATAAGAATAATTATATAAAATCGAATTATTTTATAATCAGGAAAGAAATGTTAATATCGGCATCATCATATAAGTCATAAAACTTCCACTGCTGGACACATGTCTCCCCAAGTAATAATTATTATTATATTAATATTAATATAAAATAACCAAAATGGAATGCATATTTTTCTGAAGTCCGTTAAAAACATGGCGGTACAGGATACTATATAAACAAGTTTATGTAAGTACGATTTCCATTAGGCATCTCGACAATATAAATATAAGTGAGGTTTCTATATGGTCTAGTAAACGATGGGTTAGGAAACGACCCGTCAATCATTTAAATTTTCTAGTGAGCATTTTGATAAAATGCTAATTTACAATAGGATTAATGTTCAATACTTTTTTATATTTTAAAATCACATAACTCACAATATAAAATGCTTGTTCTGTGAAAGAGAGATTTATATACCCGTTTATTTTGTGCTAACTCGGTTTTAAACAAAACGTTTCTATTTCTATTTCTAGAGCACGGTGAAACAGAGAATTGAGATTATTCTATAGTCTAGGGCAATGGTTGATGCTTATTCCGTCTTCGTCTCTTGGGATGTAGGCTAGTTGCTATTCAGAAGTCGTCCTGGCGAATTTTGCGTTGGAGATGGAAAATAACTTGGCGTGTTGCAAGTTGGTTTTAAATTATTCTTGATACAAGAACATCATGCTTAAACTATGAAGATAGTAATCATACAATACATGACTATATTTTATTGTCTTACTCCTAAAATGAACAATGAAATCTCTTCTAAGACAATGGAGTCAATGCGATATTGATATTTCCTTAAGAATTTCACCTGTACTTCTATGTTTAATATTTATATGGTTGAATATTAAAACATCCATAATTATTTTAGAAATAGAAAATATTTTAAATACAGTTAACAATTTTTATTGATTAAATTTTGTCAAGAAACTTATATGGCTTAATCCACTGATTTTAATTTTGTATCAATTTTAATTCAACATGTCACGAAAATATATAAAAATATATCGACCGACATCTGTGTGTAACATAGATGCCAAAACCTTGCCATTCCAAGAGTTAAATGGCGTGTTTCAAAGAAGCATTAACAGTTTTGGATATGAGACATATCCCAGTCCAACTATCTAACTATCATATCTAACAAGTGATTAATCTTAGTATAGTTACGTATATTTCAAGGTCATCTGCATAGAGGAGAATATTATAATTTTTATACATTTGCCTACCTATAATATTTTTAGATACTTTTGGTTTTAAATTAGTCTATTGGGGAACCTACATGACTGCTGATGACAAAATCGATTAAACCAATTCAATATTGTTTTAGCTTTGAACTTATGAACGCACTCGCAATTTGACGTGAACACAATGAAACAATGATTTTCCATTCATAAAAGGAATATTGCAGTTTTGTTTTGTTAGATAGCAAAATATAAAATTCTAGCTTTCAACGTAATAATCTCTGACTAATCTGTGCGGCGGACCATCCGGCTTTGTTGTTTCGACGGATGAGTAATTTCGTTCGGCTCACCAAAAAATATTCCTCTCACCAACGGAGGTTTTTCAGCGTCAGCCCGATTTTTCAAGCTTTAATGATAACAACGACGGGTCAGCGCTATTACAAAAATGCTGCCCTTATTTTTATTGCTATGAGTACATTGTTTATTTAATGCAATGACAATATTCACTGACATTTTGCGTACATTATTCATAAATAACTACTTTAATTCTTGTTTTTATATATAAGATTTTTCAAATTTTAAATATTTCGGTAAAGTTAAGAGTTCCAGTTTTCTGATAATCGTGAACATAAAGTTTATTTTATGTTTATTTGTTATGTTAAGAGCCTTTGTGTAATGGTGGTACCTCCTTTTGTGCTAGGTGTCGTGGAAAGGCTACTAAGATTCCAGAACCGACAGATAGCGGTATATCTATCTCAAAACAACTCAGTTTAAATACTACTGGGTGGGAATCGGCAGCATTGTCGATATAGTCTTTGCGATTGCCAAAACGCCCACCCTGCGCGGCAATTATGGGCTACAATTCTCCTATGAAGAGGAGGTCTATGTTATAAGACTGAAATGATGATAATGATATGTTATATAATTGTTATGCCGATATGTTCGGATTAATGTTATAGCCACACCCATGAACTATCTATATCAGGAGTTCTATATATAAATCAAGCCGTGGCGCCCTCATATACAAATTTAGTAATCTGGGACGACACTGTAATCTGTTTTAAATAGACAAAGAGCTAAATTTTATACGTACAATAGTAATAAATAAGATAAAGTAAATAGACATAAAAATAAAAATATGCACATTGGAAAACTTAGTTTATTATGTCTGAATCCAAACATAAAAAGCTGTAGCAAAACTAGCATGTAACTACTCAGTCAAGACAAACTCAGGGAATGTGAGCTTGATGTGTCAAGATTTTTAAAACTGGGAATAAGGCTTTTCTTCTTTTCGTTACAGTGCTTTACCTAAATATCATCATCATCATCATATCAACCTGTTAAACGTCCACAGCTGGTCATAGACTTGCCCAAATAGGGAAGAATCTGCCCGTGATTGTCGCGCTAAGTAGGCGTGGTGGCTAACCTAAATATGTTTTTGTTTATAATACGACATTTTATACTCTAGCTTAAATCCAAGTAAACCCGCTTCAACTATCTGTGTTATATCAGGATATCAGGAAATAAAGGAGAACCGTTATAATACTTTGACAAGCTTGTCTGCTTTGAAAATCCAGGACAAACATTTTATGATGACTTTTTTCTGTTTTTAGTAAAAGGGCTGAAGGTTTCTATTAAGGGAAGAAAAATATTGTCCAAAAAACCCTTATAGTTTTTAATAAAACTATGATACATATCCTAAAGCTATTGCTGCTACTTAGATGATAAGAAATCAAGTTTAGTTTTTTGGGTATCCATATAAGTCTAAAAAGAACCAATAACATATAGAACATATCACTAAAGTTTTCATAAAACTAAAAAAAAGCATTTTGCAACTCCCAGATTTCGAAAAATCCGTAGAACCGCGGAGTATCAAAAAATTTTTGTTTAACGGTAAAGTACATATTTATGCAGCGTAAACTAAGTCAGGAAATTGCGCACAAAGGCATTCGCAATTCCGTGCCGTATTTGGTCAGAGCTCAGATTATAGAAAGAATTGTTATCCTCCAATAAGCAGTAGCAAATTATAATATTGTTAATTTCGTTCACTTATACTCTAACATGTTTGTTTTCTTTCAGCACTTCGAAGTATGTATGGCATGAGAGATAGAAACAGACAGTCAGAGATACATTAAATAATAGTGTGACAAGAGATCAATGTTATGTAAAATATGGTGCTTTGACATCAATAAAGAAAGAAATGTTAAGATGTTTGGACATGTAGCAAGGATGGATAAAAGTAGAACGACTGCACAAATATATAGAGTGGAAGTGAATGGCAAATTTGATGTAGGATAACTTAGGCAAACATACCTTACCGTAGAATAGGTATTAAAGAAGGGCGGCTAGTTCAGTACCAAGTTTAAATGAAAGTGTATGAAAGGGCTAATGCGAGTAAAGAAAGCGAGAGACGTATGCCAAAATCGCAGCTACGGTAAGACACAGGCGTGAAATATGTATGTATGTAGCAGCTCTATTTGAGGGCCTTTGTTTAAGTAGACCTTTGTTTTGAGAAATATATTGTTGTGATGGTTGATAGATTTCATCTTCATCTATTGGTTATCCCAGTTTAATCATCACCGATTATAAATTTCTTAAAATAACATACAAATAGTCATAGAATATAAATCAGGTGTCCTTAAAATGTGGTAGAATGTTTACTGTACTATGGAAATTCAACAGAAAGTTATGTTTATGCTTATTTAATTTACATTTTTCAACCGCATACCCGAGTCATATGCTTCAAATACTCTAAAGAATACTACACAAAAGATTTCAAGATTTGCATAAAATACAGAGATAATAAAACACAGAGAATTTATAGTGAAAGTCTGTCTACCTATATTATTTTACGTATGGACATGTTGATTCTACCCGTCGAAATATTATGGGGATACAAAATGTCCAAATCCACCGCCCTTTTAATTTCCGTTCTCCCTGTAAAAGCACATGTCTTGTTTACCCGTATTTTTTATTTCACCCATCCCCTTCGTATCAACACGATATAGTCCTATTCTATTTCTGGAACAAGAATGTTGCTCTAGCTTTGATTTCATAACTTGTTTGTAAATCATACGTAAATACGCTCGCTACGTCTATGTTAAATGCAATAATTGAACTATGCATAGTTATAATTTCGTTGCCGATCACGTTGATGAAACCATATCTTATTATATTTTCTTTAATTTTAAACGAAGTAGAAATGTACTACCTCCTGTTTTAGGTGTCGTTAGAGGCGACAGAAGTACCAAAACTAATAGATGGCAGTGTATACACCCAAAACAACTAAGATCAAATGCAACAAGACGGGAATGAGCTGCAGCAATCCCCTTGCGAATCTATGCTCTGCGATTGTTGCCAAGTTTGCCTAGCGTCTTAATTATAGGCAAACACCTTCTTAAGGAAGGCCTAACTCTAGTAGTGGGAGTTCTATAGCAGCTTTGGTAATGATAACGATAAACTAACTATGTAACAGTTGCGGACTGTCTCATGTCAGTCTGTATCAAGACAAGACAATGCTGGGTATAGACTTCAAACAACCGGCTTAAGTAGTAATTTACAAAGTTTTGCTTACGTTAAACTTTAGACGTTCATCATTATCGTACATAATGAGAAATGTTGACTGTTATTGTAGGCCTTAAAGAATAGTCGGTTTGATGCCACCACCTCAGCGGTATTATTCGTGCTTACTGTTTATTATATACAGGTTTCAGTTCTCCTAAAGATCTCTATTGTTTTATTATTAACAATATGTACAAAAGTAAGTAACGTTTCTGTAGTATCAAACCTTTAGATTCAATTTTCAGTATACCATCATAAAAGTTATTGTTTTACTTACTGCCTGAAAATGGTCATAATAAAATTTACATTTTGATATATTTTTGGATTTATTATTTAGATATTTTCTTGTGCGCAATTATGTATTTATTTAGTGGTCTTTACTTAATGTATGCAGTATAAAAAAGTCTCTATATAATTCACTTTGTAATACTCATAGATAGAATTTATTATTTATATTCGTCTATTATGTAAAAGTAATTAATTAATAAATTTCCAATAGTACTGGTTATATGCGGCCAGAAACTAAAACGATTCAGCGGTTTAAAGTCAGATCGTCTATCTACCTTGTATCCGCAAGGCGTCTTATGCTGTTCTTGCCATTAGTCTTCATTCTAGAATCTAATGACTATTGGCCCTCGATGCCCTGTTCATTGATGATTGCCTCATTTCTTTTGCCATAATTAATTTTAGTTCTTACAAGCATTGTCCAAATATGTACATTATTACCAGTTTTCTAAACGCTGCCCAGCTAAATTGGATTCGGTGATTGGCCTTTTCCTTAAAATTGGACTTACCTTGCTGGAATATTTGTTTTAGGTATACGTGCAAGTTTTATTATTATTGTGTATTGTACACAATAATAATAAGTCTTTTTCAAATACCTCTTGGATATTAAAAAAAAAGAAAAAAAAATTGCTCTAGTAGTTTATATACTTTGTATTCAACTAATGAACATCTACATATATCGACTAAAGAAGATATTTTTAATTAATCCTGCATTGACTTGCCATTGTAATAATAGAGAAATTATTGAGTGCTCGTAGCACAGCCGTGGGTTCAAGAATAACTCTTCAAAATACTAAGATGTAAACGAAGTTAGTCTGAGTAATGCAACACAAATAATACAACCGTTTACAAATTTTAACGAACAGCAAAATGAGTCTGGCTGCTTGGATGTTTGGTTTACAAGGAGCAGTTGTTTGCCTTTCAAATACAAGCTCGTCATAACAAACCTCTTGCTACTCTCTGCCTGTTTAATAAGCTCAAATCTTCAGTTAGGAACAATGTTAATTTAATAAACGTAGTTTATTTGTGTGTGTATTTAATTCAAATTTACTGGACCTTTTATTTCAATACGCTAATCTATAAAAAGATAATAAGAAAAATTTATATAATTTACGACGTTATTATAATTTATGCATTATGTTTATAAAAAAATGTGCATACAAAATAAACTATTTATATTTTTTTTTCATTATTAAGTAGTTTTAGCTAACCAACGACCATGCAATTAAACGAACGTAAAATCTAACTAATAGTTACAAATATTTCTTTCTCCAAAACTCTAATACTCGTAGAAACATCGGTAACTCTAAATGTTCCTCGCAATATAAATGATGTAAGCGTGAATGCATTGTTAAATTTCATGAATGGCAATCCAGTTCAAAGTTAGCGTGAGGAAAATGGGATCGCTAAACGGCCCAAGTTTTCTCTTGGCGCAATCTAGTGTCAGTTACGAAATCGTATAAATTGGACAGAAAATTCATGCATTGTATTCGTATTAAATGAGAACAACAGAAGCGTCTTGATAATACAACGTAGAAACAATAAAAGTGTGACACTGGGTTGATTACTTTTATGTCTTTATAAAAGCCTAAAAGCCGTTTGATGTGAATCAAAGGACCATTGTGACTTTGAGAGAAATATAGTGTGTTTATTTATTAATACTATATCTCATATATGACACAGTTGATTCTTTGATGAATTACGATAATCCGAAAGTCGGAGCAAACAATCTTAAAAGGGAATTTCGCTAAAAAGGCAGTTCTCGCCAGGTTTTTCCTCTTTGCTCCTTTTAGTTTGAGATCTCGCCGGCCTCTAAGGATTTGAGCTAATGCAGCGGACTGCTGTCTGTACGAGACAAAATCTGTAGATCCTGAGGCACTTTATCGGGGAACAAGAGTATTATATACTTATAAGTTACATATAAAAGCCTGTGATCGCCTGAGTGCCGTTTAACGTCTGCACGTAATACGTTTCCAATAACGCCTTATCCACCGCACGGTACAAAAACGAGTACTTATCACAGCTTGGGACTCCGAACGCTTCTCAGTATTGACGCACCACTCAAGTCTCAGCACTCTACCTTTATACTCGACGACACGATCAGTATAGTATTGATTATAGTATAATATTACAGTAGTATAGCCATTCAAAGAAAGATTTTAACCCAATTACCGACTAGGTAATGTTTAAATAATATTTTGTCTATAGGTAAACCTATACCAAATGTAAAGCTATGTTGAACTTAATGTCCGATAATCAGACTTCATTAATAGTCGAGAGATGTTATCAGATGTATATAGGCCCATCTGAATCTGAATAAGCAATATTTGTTGTGAGAATTATTTATAATTATTAAGTTTCTAACGTGTATTTTTCTTACATATGTTAAAGATACCTTTAAAGCTGAAGATAATTACAAAGTTGTTATTTTGCGTATCAAAGAGTATTCATTGTGTCTACACGTAACCGTAGGCGCGCTACGCGCCGACGTCACGTCAGCGTAGAGTCCCCTCCTCAACCCTTTGAGGACGGGGGGGGGGAAACGGTTGTTTGTTGTCCGTCTTGGATTTGAGGAATCGTAATTGATGTGGGGTCGGCCTCATAGACCGCATGTTCTCTAATGTACGCTTTGGCGTCTGGAGGTCTAGCTTAGAACGGAGCGATGTTTCTCAGGTGCGCAGATTGCAATCCGTATGTTCAAGCATGGCTCCCGAGAGGCGGCATACGACATAGAGTATCGTGCCGTACTTTGTAAAGTTAACTTTATTCAAGGTAACATCAAAGTAAGAGTTGTAAACCAAATCACACGAATTCTATTGTAGAATTTTGGGGCTCGGGGACGCAAGAGAAAGAGGAAAGGTTTTGTGGTACATTTTAATAGTGTAAGATTGTTCAATGTTATCGGAATATTATTATATTGTTTTGTTCCTATTAGTGTTCCTAAGAGTTAGATTAAAAGTCCCAAAGTTAGCCGTCTTCGACGTTGATGCTAATATTCTGTGTATTAAGTTTCGACAAATTCAACCTATTTGTCCTCTTTTTGGGTCCCCATGACGAATGCTCAATTCCCGAGAGCCTTGTGCAACTCAAAAATGAATGAATGATTCAAGGTTCAATTTTTAGAATAAATGGACAAGTTGGTAGCTCCCAGAACCTCTTAAAACTTTAGCGTAGCTACCTCTAACAGCCACTGGCATTTAGGTTAGGCTAAGGATCAGATAATAATGCTGTAAGTCATGAACTATCCAGTATTAAAGTGGTGGAGGCGCTTTATTCTTAAAAAAATATCTTGTTTAGTTGTCATTTTACTTTATCACCGGCATTAATTAATAAATCACATGAGAAACTTGCTCAATAGGCATTTTATTTTTTATATTTACAGACAGTACTAGTATATTCAATCAGCATATTGACACATGTCACCTCTTCAAACTTTCAGGTATGTCTGTAGTACTTGGATAGATATATTTTTCTGAGTGAAGAATATATTATTATCAAATCAGCAATTAGAAGTCTACATAGACCTCCCAAAAAAAAGGAAATTTGCCCATAATCACCGTGCTGGGCAAGCGTATTGGCAATCGCAGAACTCAGCTTTGCGGTGGGAATGCTGCTGTCCATCCTTGCCCTGATCGAGTTAGAGCTACACTGATTCGGTTGGATATACCACTATCTATCAGTTCTGGTACCTTAGTCACCTCCTACGACACCTGGTACAGAGAGAGGTACCATTCTGCTCTGTCTATACCTCACGGTAGTAGATATACGGGTAAACAACATAAGTAGTTATATGGGTAAATAGTTATGGAAAATTACTATTTCCGCAGCTTTGTGTGGTAATTTCGAAACTACTGACCTTTTTTGCGCTAAATCTAGACAGAATAACTTTGTCTCCTTCCAGCAATTCTTTCTGAGGCAGTTGCAGTATTTGAATATCGCGCCAATCGAAGCTCGTCTTTGTCTTTATAATAGCAATATCATTAGTTCTTAAGATAGAATTATATTTAAGGCTGGGCAAGCGTGTTGGCAATTGCAGAGCTCAGCTTTTGCGGTGGGAATGCTGCTGTCCATCCCCACCCTGTGCATTTGAGCTACACTGATTCGGTTGGATATACCACCGTCTATCGGTTCTGGGACCTTAGTCACCTCTTACGACACCTGATAAAGAAGGTGTCGTAAGAGTCTATTCTACGAGGCAGACCTACACCTCACGGCATGAAATGAATTACAAAAATATATGGGAAAAATAAACAATAACTAGACAAACCATTCGACGTTGTTTTATTAAGTAAATAAGTTTATTAAGTAAATAAGTTTAAAACCTAGCTAGACAAATATATTTATTAAAAGTATTATCTTATAATTAAGTTAAGGTTTCGGGTTTTGATGGAGTGCGGCACGTCGTAACACTACCTCACAAATTACGCCGTATCAAAAATGGCTCGGTTCTTCAATTAGTTTGATTTATATACATAAGATTTGTTTACTGTCGATCTACATTTAACATTCAGAGTGACTCGAAACCAAACATGACAGTCTGTCTTGTTTTACTGTGATCACCGCGAATGGGAAGATGGATGAGTTATTTTTTTGTGTAATGCACGTACGTGCTACGTGCATTATCCAAAAAACTATCCATATCATCTACTAGCTGTGCCCGCGATTTCGTCCGCGTGAAATAGTTTTTTTGGGTACCATACCTCTTTACCTTAACTTATATAAACTGAATGTCATGTTTATTGGAATCGAATCAATGACCTGAAAAATAAATTTCAAGTTTCTAGCTCTTAAAATAGAGATACTTCCATACAATTTTTCATACCCCTTTTCGACCCCTTACAACCCTTATTTCGAATAAAAAATACCCTATGTAATTCTCCTTTCTCAAGGTCTAAAGATAGTCTGTGCCAAATTTTATCAAAATCGGTTGTGAGGTTTAAGTGGGAAAGCGTGACAGACAGACATACTTTCGTATCTATAATATAAGGATAGAAGAGGCCAATGGCGCAGATGGTAGTGATGGTAGTTCTATCTTGATGATATTTTTGTTCGTTCTGGCTGGGTGTTTTATAGATGTATTTAGGTATTTTATTTAGTACTTGTGATTCCTTTATTAGCAGATATGTCCGTAACATAAGTGCTTGAAATGATTAAGCTATAAATTAAAACAATTTATGGGATGTTGCGTGTATTATTAATATGTGTATGTGTCGAGGAAAATTCCCATTTCAATGTGTTTTGTTTATTTTTATAAAACAAACAGAATCACTTTAATTCTACGCATAGCGACTTGAAGCTTTGACTATTTCGAGAACATGTTGTATTGTTCGTAATATTGGTTTGTTTAGCTTTGCACTGGGTACGTTCGGTCTTGGCAAGTAGCCTGTCAAACTAGTCACGTATCTTGTGCAGTGGCAGTGGTGCATAGCGCACTGGGAACTAAGTTACGCCACTCCTTGCTCTCTAACAGAGATGTACTGAGATAACTCGATTGTCTCATGCATTTATTTCCTTATAACCGTAATTGTAGTGTACCAATAGTGAAGAATAATACCCCTGCAGGAATTAGCCCATCGCGTAATTCCCACTTTCTTGGGGGAACCGATGTCCAGCATCAACATTCTACGGCTAATAGCCGAATGATGATGATGAAAAAAAATAATCGCTTAAAATCTTAAACATTTAGTAATGATATTTCTTATACAATTTTCTACAAAAACTGAGTTCAATATCAAAAGGCTAATATTTAAATAGTTGCAAAAGATATTAGTTAAAAAGTTTCAAGAAACATGTACAAAGCATTTTACGTGTCTTTAAAGTTTGAGGATTGCCTTTGGTTTCCCTGGATACCATCATCAGATTTTGACTTTTATATCTGATTTTTTTTATCAAATTCGGTTCATATGGATATCGAAAAACATACACATAATATACAAATACTAGCAGACCCAACAGACGTATTCTTGATAAATAATATATACTGACTGCAGCGCCATCTGCTGAGCTGATTTGTCAATTTAAATCATCCAAACTCAGGTGGATTAGCCAGATAGAGTTGAAAATATTCACAAAAATTCATTCAAATCTGTCCAACCTTATGCAGATGCAAACAAGATAAATAACCTAGATACCGGCTGTACCCTTATATACCGGGCTGATTTGTGAATCTAAAAACCCAGAGCGCCACCAAAACGCATATAAAAAAAATCGGTCTAGCCGTTTAGAAGGAGTTCAGTGACATATACACAATCGAATTAGGAAACTGCGCCTTCTTTAAAATCATTTAAGGTTAAAAATAAGTGTTGTTTTAGAAAAGGAATATTAATTAAAACTTGAGTTGTTTTGTTATCAATCTCCTAGTAATACTGTTCTCTTTTGTAGATGATTCTGCATAAACATGACAAACATTGCTTATCCCCAAGAGTTATGATGAAGCGATCGGCACTGTCCATGCCAGGGTAAGTTCTTATGCAATTTTCAACTTTATATCTTAACTGTTAAGGGTGTACCCATCAGTGGAGCCAAATGTAAACAACCTCATGAAATATTCATGAGCTGAGAATACGGCAATTTGGCCAATATACTCTATGTCCCACAAACATCATGCAGATACGTGTATCTTATGTTATGCCAGTCTATAAAGCTAGTGTGAATTTATTGATATAATTTTATTTATCTGATTTAATCACTTTAGTTTTTTAAGCTAAATGACAAATACCATCTGGCGTCACTAGTTAATAAAACAATTAAATAAATTTATAAATACAACACTAATCTAATTATTTTTGTGTCGTGGGCTTGAAATAAGTTGTAAGTAAGTTCTCTTTACTTATTAATCCGATGAAAGTAATTTTATTTTAAATAATAAAAACGTGGTTTTTCTTAATCTGAAATATAGTAAAGTAATATAAGTTATTTATTATATTTTATCTCATCAGCCAATAATATCAGACTCATTTTCCAAAATATCTCTTACGAACTAACTAGACACATAATTAAATACACCTAGTCTTACTATTAAGTTAACTAGGGCTTTGGACAAAAAAAACTCTTAAAAATAGGTACATCAAAAAGCCTCAGGTGAGAATAGTATGCGCCGTAGGCATGTTGCATACGGTAGGAAGTATTGAAAAAGTTTATAAGACTGCAAAGTATAGTCATAAAACAAGCTAAAGCAAAAATAAAAAAAAAATGTTGATAAAATTAATGGAATCAGAACACGAATCGCAAATGAACTTAAAAAGACTTATAAAACTTGTTTACTAAATTTCCAAAGAGGTCGAAGTAATAATAGTTCAATCAAGACTGCCCCAACTACATTCCACAATTCCAACGAGGAAAAGGAAATCCTAAAAAATATACGATTCCAGGAAAATATTCAGACTTGGCTAATAAAGATTTATCGTTGCGATAAAAAATTTCATAGCCGTGAGTTGGCCGTAAATAATTCGTGGCATACCTGCGAATGCTGATTTGACACGGGTCAGGGCAAGGTCGTATAATATTTCATTTCTTCTTAGTAAGATCCCGAATTCAAATTTGACTAGGTATAAAACTTGTAGTGGTTACAGTTTCTTCATTTGTTTCTTGTTCTTTGGAAGCCGAGTTAAGTGCAAGAATCTTGAAAAAGTAGCTTTTGATTGCGAAATCAGTTTTAAAACGAGCAATAATAATAGAAAGAGATTTTCTAATGCAACTATTATGCAACGTTTATATGAAGTTTAAAGTTGTTTTAATTTGTATTTTGAAATAAGTATTATATCGTTATACTATGCAAATCTACGAGGATAACTCTGCATAGAAAGTATTGCATACTGCATGTAATTATTTATCTTTTTTATATTGAAGTATTAGTGATACAAATCAAATGTATATAATCTATAAATATATTAAAGCCATTATAATATTACGTATATACAAAAATAACTCCAAATTATCTGCCATTTAATCCAAAAATAATAATAAGTTTCTATAAATTAATTTCTGGTGTCTGAAACTTCAACAAGACGGACTGAAGTTTCTTTCAAAACATATTATGATACTTTTTCTGTATAAAGAACTTTATCTGTAAGAGTTTCATCTATTTACCTAATCCTACTGAATTTGGAATAAAAGCAGGTATTCCATAAGGCAAGTACGCGATATTTTATCTTATCCGTTTTTGTTTGGGTTTTAAATTCGAAGATACGCGATTAATGTTAAGTTGACAAAAACCGCATTCTCATTTCATTGTTTTGTCCCACGCTATCATTATTTTGGTAGTGCGGCTAACCCTAGAATTTCCTAAACTGGGAACGTTAGGGGTGGGTGTACAATGAATTTGGAGTTTTCATATATAAATCAGGGTCGGGTCGGGTCCAGAAGGTCTGGAGATAAACCTTTTAGTATATTACGTCACCGGAAAAATACACCAATAATGACAGACCTATTTTGAAACAAAAGTAAATTATTCAATGTTACCGGTATGTACATATTACTAAGGTATAACAATGATATACCATGAAAAGCGTATCGATTTTTTGAGAGCATTTATGCAATATTTAAAATCTGTCAAATAACAGACGTGAAAACAATTCGTTAAGTTTATTATAATGCAACGTTGTGGAGTATACAGCTAGCTTATATTACGCATGTTTGTTTTCTGCAGAAAGGGGCCATTTCTTGCTCTCAAAATACCAAAAAATATTTAGATCAATGAAATGAAAATACACTGACAATAGGTATAGAAAATATATTTTTAGTTGGGGTTTAAAACAAGTAATGTCTACACAAGTAATAAACTAGCAGTGTTCACAACTCGACTTAATAAACATAAACAATTTGTTCAATCTGTAATTATGAATATTTTACAACAAAATCCCTACGAGTAGTAAATCAAATCAATCAATCAATTAAGAATTATCTTATTTCTGAAGTTTAATATTATGTAGTATTAAAGAATTAAATAATAATATCAGTGAGAAATCTGATTGAATAAAACCCGTAGAAGATTCATTGACAACAACTACTAAATGTTATTAGAAGCTTTATAACCGTAATTTATTCTTGCATATTCTTCAATGGTGGCTCACATAATGAACCTGTAAAAAACTTAGTTTTAAAACCTGTCTGTTGCAGGCTCGTTTAAGGTTAGATTAAGGCTTAAATAAAATGACTTATAAGCTAAGTGAATTGTATGATCTCTTTAGATCTTGACGGTCGTTTGTATTACAAAAACATTTGATCATTAGAGTATTAAAAATACAGTTCATATGAGTAAAACAATTACTAAAACTTATTGCTTGAAATATGCCTAACTGCTGGTTGTTATGACCATTGTTTATTAAGCGTCGTCATTATCATATCAGCTATATGGTGAACACTGCTTTACATACGCTTCCTCAATAGATTTGCAATTGCAAGTTGTAGCGCTTGTTTTAATTGGTTTGGTGTGGTGAAAGTCTAGTTTGACGTAGCAACCTTACAGGCATAGTGCTGCCGAACCTCACCTGCCAATGGTTGATACAAAATAACTAAGTAACTTCTGGCTCCTGATATAAATGCTGCTATATTTGAGTTTTGAAAACAGTTCAACAATATAAACATGTATATAACGATGGACATTTATAAAGCTCGCTATATAATAAGTGCCTTTGTATGTTTACAAGTCTTTGTATCCTAGTTATTAATTATTTCCAATAGAATAATAAATGCAATAATAATTTGAGTATGCACGACGTACCGAACCGTTTACATCCTTTTTGTTTTGTGGAATTATTTGCTTATATTGTAACCATTTGCCAGGATGTGTGTATTTTATCTAAAAAGCCGTAATTTGATTGAATTTGAATATCGAATATTTTATACGTAAAAAAGAGGTGCTATTTCTATAATATATGTGCAAGTACTGTCAACATACCTATTATATACAATATATCTATTTACCACAGTGATTCTTCCAAATATTAACACATTCAATAGCTATAGACCAATTAGGTTCGTTGTGCTGTATTATGTACACCTTTCTGCATGTTTCTGTTAAGAAATTAAAAAAAGTTTATTTACTTTATTATTTTTTGATTGTCTGATAAGCAAACAGAAAAATAAACAAACAAAAAGAATACGGAAATAAGACAGTCCAATGCATCGCCGTGGAAACTGCTAACATAAAAACTTTAATTCCGCCCGAGTCTCTGAATTTCGCATTTTTTTCTCCTGTAGGTAATAGCGACGAGATATTTCATTTTCGCCCTTTACGCTTCGTAATTTTATTACGAGATCAATTTTACGACCTTCAATACTTTTACGGTTGTTGGGTCTTACGCAAAAGGGGTTCTGTCTGAACCCGTTGCCCTTTATAGAGTGCTGTGGAGATAAGCTTACAGAAATGTGCCTAATTACCAGTCTATGTCTAAATTTTAAAAGTCCATGGATATTTTAGTCAGACGATTGAAGATACTTTTAAAAAATTATTTAATTTTATCCACCATCATCATATCAGCCGCTGGAGGTCTATTGTCACGTTAATTTTGCATGATAATCTTAAACATAGATGCTGTCCAAACCCTCTCTGTGCATTTGAGCTACGTAGTTTTGGATGAATACACCTCCATCTGTCGACTACGGTACTTCGAGTCACCCCTTACGGCCTTTGGTACAGAAAAGGTACTATTTTACACTGTCGGTACCACCATGCCATAGGTTGTACTGTAAGGAAATAAATATTTTATAATGGGAGATAATAATGATATGAGATTATAATAGCATAAGGCAATACAGTTATACTAGTACATCTCTACAGAGAGCAAGTAGTGGCATAACTTAGTCCAATCGCCATACCGCTATCAGTCGGTTCCGGCCCCAGTCGTCTCTTGCGACACTTGGTACAAAAGGAGGTTATATTCTTTTCTGCTGGTACGTCACGATAAAAGTATAATTTAAAAAAATACATTTACCTACCACCTTTAGGATGTCTACTGTTGGAAATACGTCTCCCAAGAGGTGTTTAATATAAATAATCATTAAATCTATAATTGCTACGCTAGGCAGGCGCAAATTGTAGCATCGCCTATCCCTATCCTGTTCTATTTAACCTACGCTATTTTGGTTGGATATGCTGCCGTCTATTTGTTGCGAATGTACAATAATTTTTTAAATTAAATTGTAAATTTTATTGAGTGAACACTCAATAAGATTGTTACATTTTAAATATAGTGAATGATAGAATGTTCACCACAGTACTAGATATATAGATAATTACATTCACCACAAATATTAACAGGCTTTGAGAATGCTACAATTTCATGTCATTGCCGCTGTAAGATATAATTAATATTGGATGTATGTGTGCAGACAGCAACGAGTATAATAGACGTGTATGTTTTACTCCCCCGAGATGTCGGCTTCCTGGATGTGTGTCTACTTGGAAGGAATCTCCGATACTCGGAGCTTTGGACAATGGAAAATTTAACATTACTTCCCGCTTGCGGTTTCACCCTAAGGCATATTTAATACACTTTACGCAATGTGAAAACGAACAGAACGGGGAACTGGCTTCAAGTTGATACACTTTGTAATCTTAATTTTTTTAATTTTATGCTTGGTAAAGTTTTATTTTCCGGGGAGTTGCTTAAGTGTTCCTCAAATCATGCAATAACGCTTTCTTGGCACGTAATCTCTTGTCTGCCAAACTAGTCACGCGACTGGTGTTGTAGTGCTTGATGAAACTTAGTTACAGAGTTCACTCTAAGTTTGGTAACAACTGAATAACTAAAAGCGGTCGAAATGAAAATACAAATACGGTTCTCGTATATATACAATTACTTTTTACTAGAGGAAATGTAGTCCATCAATTTGCTACTTAGTATGTTTTGTTCTTGACTATAATCTATATAAAACTACATTATATTATCTGTATTATCTGTATAAGGTATGTATAGTATGCATTAATGTATTAGAATATTATTATTTCATGATATAAGTAAATTATCTAAGAAAATAGAAATATATAATAATAATTGCTAGATAAGTAAAGTTATTAAAAACATAATGGTCTCAAGTTAAACACATATCTAAGAAAAAAAATCACTTCAGGGAATTGCGCCCATAATTTAAATTTTAATGATTAGTGGCAATCATAGAGCATACCTAGTTGAGCAATCGGAATTTAGCTGCTCATTCTTGCCCTGTTGTATTTTAATTACGCTGTTATCGCTGTAACGATGGCAGATATTGTTAAGAGTTCGATCGATCTGTAACTATAATACATATACATACTCGTATACACCCACTGAACTATGAAATTTGTTATCGTTTTTATTAAATCTAACCGCCACGTACCAAACGCCTTGATCAGCAAAGTGAGGTAAAAGTTATTCCACCAGCCCTTGCGCTAAATACGTGACCATTGTGAATATCCATTGTCCAACCCTCAAATACCATAGTTAGAAGTTAATGTGTTTCCTATGTCGGCATTCTAATTGTTTGCTACAAAAAATAGATCGAGTCAATCGAATTAATTAGTGAATCTTTATTTCTTGGAGTCTTATTGCACTCTGTAAAGGTTTAAAATAAACTTACTTGTATTTCCACCTGTGTTTTAATTCGGTAGCATCTATGTAAAGCAAAAAATATAACAAGCAAAATATTTTTATATTATAAATCAACTAACAATCATTATTTGAATTGAATCTCATATAAACAAACTAAACAATGTATTATTGCTGCCAAATCACACTGCAAGAAAATGGGATATTTCAGCCTATAATAGCCAAGTTAGACAGGCGTAGTGGAAAGCGCAGAGCTTAGCTTTGAGACGAAACCGTATACTATCTTCTTACCATTTTACATTTTACATTTGAGCTATGTTGTTTCTGAAGGATATACTGACATCTGTTTTTTAACCTCAGTCGCATTTTTGACACCCAGTATGAGGGAGGTACTATTCAACTCGGATGGTATCTTACGTAAAAATCGATAAAAAGGAGACAGTAAAAGCTTTCATTGTTTCATCAATTAGAATTGTTTCATCAATAGAGTATAAATCTCCCAGTATTTGCTAATTGAACGCACACTCGAGTTGATATTGCAATCTCGAACCGGCGCCTTTTGTTGCAGAAGCAAGAAATATTTCAAGTAGGTAACCTGTTTCGCTAAATTGGCACAAATTATAAGGCGATGCATTCCATAAATGTTTTACCGCTATACGAGTCGTACGAGAAGTCAGGCCGAGTGCACTCATTCCTCGGAATTCTCCGGGGAGAATGCCAATCACGTCCTCGCAGGAGCATTCCAGTTTCTCGGACGATCTCTCAAATTATCTACCGGACAGAATGCACTATACTCGAATAATCCGAAGCACATGAGGATTGTTCGTATGTGGGATCCTAATGTATAAACTCATACCCGAAAAGTTCTCTTTCGATCATATTAAGGTCTAAGAATTTTAACCCTTACATTTATAAATAGATTTTTTCTATTTTAGTATGGTTTGTTAAGAGGTAATTAAAATACAGGGATTTTCAGTTGTTTTCCTTCGTTTATGTTTTGGGGTTAAGTTTAACTTGATACAAGCATATATTTTTTTTTATATTAATTACAGTATGTGTTTTTCTAACGTAATCGATTTATATTCAAGTCATATTTTTCAGGAACTGGCTGAAAGTCTCGAGATGTGCACCTGCATTATAGAGCTGGAAATGAAAAACATAAACTCGCCAGACCACGTCTTAGCCCGGTAGTATAAAGCCTGGTTTACATTCAAGGTGATTTCGTATTTGAAGCCATAAAACTATTATCATTTTTCACTATGATCAATTTTAAAATTTTTTTCAATATAGAAAATAATGTATTTCTAATCTACTACCGTATGACGGTGTTTTTTGCACTACACACTATATTACATTTTCAAAAAGGTTGAGATCCCTGCGCAGAATGGTACAATTTGTTTACGGATAAACTTAAAAACTCAGACTGATTATTTCAACTGATTTCAAAAACTATTTCTTTCATAAAAAGTTAGGTTATCAGCAAATAACATTAATTATACTTTGTCTTTTATAAAAACGGGGCTACAGAAGAGCGCTGCTAGTTCAGAATATTACATACAAAAACCAGCAAGCAAGTGGCCCTACCAAGTGTCGTAAGAACCACCACACCTGCATAGCAGCCGTGCAAAAACAATTGCCGAATTATGATCAATTTACTTTTCCTTCGAAAGGCATATGTCCTTCAGTAGACGTGTTACAACTGCTATGATGAAGTGGAATAACATTTTCATAAACTTCAAATATACGTACAATCTGTAATAACCCGACAATACATTTCTTGACGATAATAATAAAACGAGCAATTAACTGCTGCACAAACGAGTATTTTTATTAAACTTGTGCTCGTTAAAATGAGTGCGGACGAATTAAATCAGAGGTCATTTGGTTTTACTGACGTCGATAATTGTTCTGGCATCGTCCGCCCAACTGGTAAATACGATCCCATGCGAATTCGCTGACGTGGAGTCGGGTTTTTAAATTATATGTGCAAAACGATTTTTATTTTATTCGCACTGAACCTTTTTTTTGACATGTTACGAACAAAGTAACTTTTTTCTCAACTGAACTCTGAATTATTTCTTACACAAACACTGTCTCTGAGGTTTCTATAATGATTATAATTTTTAAAAAAGTGATTGTGTGCAGTATGTTGAAGTTACAATAATAATTGCAAATTGCACTCCCTTATTTAATAACAGCCAACATAAAGTTACAGTCAACATGTTTAAACTTGTTGTCATTGAAATCTTACTAGTATATTGTATTTTTAAATAATATAAAAAAATACATATGAATTTTCAACTTTAATGACAATAAAACAACACTATTTTAAATTTCTGTTTATATTTATTAATCAAAATGCACATCGACTTTCGTATTATCGAAAAGTGAATTATCCCTCGTACTTTTAACTGCATTGTAATGGTTAAACTTTGCAAGCTACGTGTTGTAAGCATTTTAATTACATTGCAAACTAGTTAAACTCCACGCGCTTATGAGATCAGCAGTATTCTAAACGCTATTAAATTTGTTTTTGTTTGTTATTTACAGTTAGTACTTGTATTTAGATGTAGTTTGTTATGGTCAACTTTTAGGTTTCATTATAAGATCTGACTTTATTGATCAGAATAGTTGTAACTATAAATTATGTTAAGAAACTACTTTTTTTTTTCTTTATTGCCTGCTTTACAGCGTTGATCGCTTGGGTCATAAAGGTATTTCGAAAAACTAGCAGTTACATTGATAGTAATGACGGGCCCGAAGGCATCGATGATAGTGACCCTATCTTAAGCGCCAAAGGTAGTGGTTTCGATCCCCACTAAAAGACAAATATTTTTATGATTGTGTTTGTTCTGTATTTGGGTGTTCAATACGTATTTTAGTATTACATTTGTGTTTTCTTTGTAACCTGATGTCGGTAACACTAGTGCTTTACTCGATTTATTTCAGAGTCAGGTCAATGTATGAAATTTTCTGTAAATTTATTATAATAGTTTTTTACACAGTTGCACATTCGGATAGTATATCTTATCAATGTTAACCTATTTCTTAAATCTTTGGTCAGTGATTATGGCAACACCTAATAATTGTAATAATGTATATTTTTTATTTTTTGAACCAGGAGCCTCATTGTGCGATTAATCAGGAATAAAAGAATGCCATGAAAGTAATTAAGATATTAATTACTGAACCAAAATTAACTACTACCACTAGCAAGTGCATTGTAGGAGGTCCATTCACAAGATGTAAATACGATCTAACTAGAAACCTGGATAGCACTGAATGTACGTAATGTGATGGGCTGGCTGTATACCAGTGCATTTAAGTTTCCTTTTATTGTTAAATAAAGTTATATTACTATTATACACAGTTTAAACTACTAATATTATTAGGTGGGTTTAAATAAATATTTGTTACACACCATTGATAATAATATAATAATGAGCGTACAGACAATGAATTTATTAAAAAATAGTTTTTATTTTAAACTACGTGTTAATCTGAATTTGACAATTCACACAAATATTTTTACATTGAATTCGGCGGTATAAAAAATGCAACGTACATAAATTAATCCACCGCTCCCAATTGTCATTCTATAGACGAAGTAGAACACAAAACTGTTATATGCAAAATTGCTTTGGCCTAAAGTAGGTACTCGAAATAACAAGAGGATGGGTACTAAACGATTTAATACAGCTTCTTGGACTCTCTCGGGGGAGTACTCACGGTATTATCGTTACATGCAAATTCAATTCAGAACTGCATTCTACTCTAAACAGAATTTCAGTCGGATAAACAGCTTATTTCACTTCTATTTGCATAGTAAAAATATGGATTCTGTGGGTAATGCCTTTTTAAAATACAATCATCATATCACCCGCAGGGTGTCCACTGCCGGATGTAGGACTCTCTAAGTGTTCTCCAATAGAACGTTGTATCCGGCATGTATGTAAAGGTTTTACTAAGATAGTCTGTCCATCTCTTAGGTAGGCGTGCAACGCTGCGCTTGCTGGTACGAGATTCCAGATACCATTTCCTATTCCAGAACCATACAGCTCCATCGGCCATCGGTTCTGTGTACCAAGTGCCCTGCCCACTACCACTTCAAAGTACTAATCGGCATGACTATATCTTCTTAGGCTCTGTTATGGACTTCCGTAGTCTTTTCTGGATCGATCGCGCAAAGAGACTCCGAGCATTGCCCTCTCCATGATTCGTGAGGCTATTTTGAGTTAACTCATAAGGCAAATAGTATGAGACAACATTGGCTTTGACATTTGACTACCATAGGTCAGACATAAATTGATCGCAGATTTCCGACTTTACACTTAGTGAACTCACAGATGTTTCGCTGTTTTCTGAACGCTGCCCAGCCGAGCAGGATTCGGCTATTCATCTTTTTCTTAAATAACGGTGGCAATACAAATTCTCACCATTAATATTTTCTACGAAACTTTTGTTTGTTATTGTAGAAGTATATATCCCATTTAGAAAACCAACTAGCAAATATAGCGCTAGGCGTTAAAACGAAAGAGTTAACGTGATTCAGTAAACTGGTGCATACTTAATTTTTCTCGAGAGCTAACTACCTAATTTTGGGTAGGTAAAGTGGGGCTTATTTAGTTTAATAATTTTATGTCTTTATTTACTTATTTTCATACACGCTTGTATCTGGCTTTTAGATACAAACCAAACTTCATAAGCTAACGAGAACTTCCTTACAGACGAAACTCAATAACACTTTACCCGATCAATTAAGCTAACGAGGCAATCAGATAGAAAGGTATTGATCAAACGATGTTTATCTTTATCAAATGGTTTTGGTAGTACAGTTTGGCAAAGGTGTGAAAAGGTAATATTTTATAGTCATAGTACTCCAATCTAGATATTTCCGGGGTCAAAATCTGTTATCAAGAGGCACAAGGCTTTGGAAATATGGATTTGCACACTTTCAAAACAACTTTCTAAATATTATTTGCATGCCATGTAGGTTTTCAATTCCAATTAAAAAAATATCTCCGGGACAATCCAAAAACACGTGATGTCAAATATTTTTCGGGAGTACGTGCTGGATTCGTATATCAAAATTACAATTGTATGAAACAGGAATATTTCAGATGTCCAATGCAAAAAATCCACCACGCTGATATCTATATCTGTTGTACTGTGAGCACATGGATTGTAGTGTTATCACCTAGGAAATAAAGTATCATATATCAGAAATGTATTTTTCTCGTTGTTTCCATAAGAGCACACCCGTCATGGGTAAAAACTAAACGATAACTAGTGAGAAACATATTTCTCGTGGAATAAGACAGTAATAAAATAATTTAAAAAGTCGTAGTGACTAGAAATTTTGGATCCGTGCCAAAACCCGCGGGATGTGGCGTGAGCCCTGACTCTTGTGAAAACTTTTAAGGAGCACCCTCAAGTCTAAGTTTCGCACTATTATAAAATGTAAAGAGGAGGAAAATAGCTCCAGCTAGAGCTTCATTGGATTTTTACGCATTCCAAAAAACGATTATGGTACAAACTCACGTTTATATCGATGCTCGCAAATTTTTATAGCTACCTATTACCTTCCGCCCGTAAACATTTACATGCAGGACATTTTCTTAGAATGTCTATGTGAATGTGTCCCTTCTACAAAGATAAATAAAAAACTCTTCGAGTTTATATGTAGACGATTATCTCAATAAACTGTATTTATTTTAGAGCTGACTTTTTTATCTGATGGATTGGGTAAGACAGTTTAGCTTATCTCGGTCAACTATAATGGATATTGTTAAAAAACTCAAAAAAAATAAATAAATGACGGGCTTTATAGCGCATTCATAAATGTTTCTATATTATTCGCCAAACGTTGTGTATTCTATATCCATCCAGGACAAATATTATATTTGTGTTTGTTCTGTTTCTGTCTGTTAAAGTATATTTAAGCATTATGATTGTGATTCCGGTGTTGTCGAATGACCGTAACTCAAATGCTTTAAGCGACTTATCTCGGACTTAGGTACATGTATGAGATCATTACAATATGCGTTATAAGCGATAATAACAGTGTTTTGAAGCCCTATAAAATGAATAATAATCTCCCTTAAAATTTGTCATTGGGCTTGTGAGTCCTGCCACTATCGTAAATAAAATCTATTTATCGATAACTACCAAAGTACTGGATTTAAGCACCCAATTTAAGTTGAGTATTGCAACAGAGTTAGTTGGCACGACCTCCCAGTGTATTGAATTAGGCATTATCTACCCCGATATTGGCGCAGCCGGCGTCTCATTCAAAGCATGTGTGCTACTTCCCGCATCTCATCATTCAGCCGTTGCCTGCATCCAATCGCTCCCACATTTACGTTATGGCCGTTCCACTTATGATAAATCGCCGATCCATACAAACTTATGTAGCGAATAGTTTTTTGGCGGAATATCTATTTGTTCTGCAGTACCGTTTTGTTAGAGAGGATGACGAGAATGTTCAATCGTGAATTTCAGAGTTCAGTGTTATTTTAAGGACAATGTGGAAAGTACTAGATTTAAAATCTCATGGTTATGACATAGTAAAAAACAAAACTCTATGATAAATGTTCTTTTTAGATCAAGTCCTTGAGGCACCATTAAAATAAACGAATGAATCATTTAACAAAGACCACTGCACTGAAAGTTCATTCGATCTTTTCTAGTGTTAACTTAGTTGACGTCACACTTGCGTGATAAATTGTGGCTCATAAGATACCCGGGGTACCAACCTAGAAGCATGTGTTACATTACCTCTTATCTGATTTTTCCGGCTGGCTGCAAGGGCTCATGTAAAATGCATACTAGACGCTCCGCTGTAATTTGTGTTGCAATTTTCGCAAACCAAGCCCGTAGAATCATAGTGTTGCTGTAGGAATATTATGCTTGCATATCAACACTATTTTAATATAGGATTAATAAGGCATATTATACTTTATATTAAAATATTCAGGATTTTACATTTATAATTATTCGGATTGACCTTTAAGTCAAACTTTCAATTGAGTTGTACTAGTTACAATGGAAAAATCACTTAATATGGTTTGACTTCTTTTATGAATATTACAGGTACTATTAACTTATTCTTTATTCGAAAATATTGGCTTTGATAATCATGTTGTAGTTGTGTGTAAGGATATTAGAGTTCATTTTTTCTATAAAATCATACAAAACAATATTTTAATAACTTATGTTTCTGTGTAATAAAGTACAAGTTTCAAGCAATAATAATACAAATATATTATCTCAATCTTGGAAACAACTCATCCCTTACCTAACCCAAATCTTTTCATGTACTTAAACTTAAATAGATTCAGTCAGTTAGAAAATATCTAAATTCAATGTATTCACGCTTGGGTGCACTGATGTTAGTAAAACAAAGCCGTACAAGTGTATTAGGGAATAGACTAATATCAAACTGTAACTTCATAACATGAATGTTACATACTGATAAACTTTCCCTGATAATTTACATCAAATACTATGTTCATGATACGCAAACAGTTCGATATTGCGTATGCGGTATTAGTAAATAAGGACTATGTTTTATTTGCCATTTACGCAAATTTGCATTATTAACGTCTTACTTAAGTTAGGCGCCGCTGTGCTCATCACTTGGCTATTCCCGTCATATTTAGAATTTTGTTTATAAATGTGTTATTTGGCAGCAGTGATGGTTGAAAATTCTAGAATCTATATTGGTTTCCATTGGAAGGGGAGCATTATTAGTAAGTTATTCTCAACAGTAATTTCACTGTTGAGAATATAGGACAGGAATGACACATCATGTTTTCTTTTCTTTCTCAGAATAAATTTAATATGCCTGAGTTTGCTTTCACAGTTTACCATCTAGCAGGTCCTAGTTAAATGCCATGAAACACACGAGTATAGAGTAAATACTGAATTTTTAAAGACACCGAAGTTTGTTGGTGTTATGGTGCTAGGATATTTTAGCAAGAGATTACAAAGTGTTAACTTTGTAAGAATCCCGCTTAGTGATAAATCGTCTAGCCTAAGAAGCTCGTGCCACCTCAGCGAGCATGTGTTACATTGCCTCTTATCTGATTTTTCCGGCTGGCTGCAAACGCTCATGCAAAATGCATGCGAGACGCTCTGCTGTAATTGCACTTGCAATTTTTGCGAGATACTAAATTACGGTCGCATTTTGAATGTTCACACGTGTCTTGGTGTGGCTGAGTGTGAAATTCCACTGTCATCTGGAAGAAATGAAGAATGTGACTCCAGTTTTGCACTGTGGTAATGTTTTATTCATATTCCAGCGAAATGATTTGGTCTGCTGAGACTGGGGACGGATTTCGTTTCGCACCTCTATTATTTCGAGCGTCAAAATTGTTATTATGACAAACCAAGTAACCTACTGAATTCATAAAATGTAAGTATGGGCTATGTATGTTTTATTAATGTGAATTTAAAAAAAAATCTATTTACTTACAATATTATTTCATTTTTATTTAATTGTCATTAATTTTGTCAAAAATTAATTTATATTTGTTTGTCAGTGATATAGATACCAACTTGCGTGTTATAATGCATACAAATTACGCAGCTCTTTAAATACGAACGTAAGATTGACCATACCTAAAAACCATAACCAAAAACTCATTAGGCCATACCTAAAAACTCATTAGGGTTTTGGTACAATTTCTCTGTATGCATAGTTCAAGCGTCTTAACATAATCAGGCTTTATTATATGGAAATATAAACAAAAATTTTTAGTACTACGCATTTAGTACATAAATCACAAATCCCAAATATTCAAATTGCCAAATGAACCGACCTGAAATGTTAGTACGCTGCTAAGTACTACTAATCTTGCTTTCAGAATACATTGTTTAGTAGTCTAAATGTACTAAATAACAATGAGTACTAACTCGTTGTTATTTAGTACATTTAGATTGCTATAGCAATTTGCATTACAGTACAAGATGTGACCGTTCCCTATCAAATTAAGGTAATTGGAAATTCTGCCAAGTGTGAAATTGGTCTTCCATTTCATAGGAGTACAATTTTGACTATTACTAGAGGGTGTCAACCTTACACGGACAAGGACGATTTCTGTATGCTGCCGTGTAGATTGCCTATGCAAGTTGTGTGCATAGTTTCTTGTTCGACACCTGCACCAACATAAAAAATATGTAGTTTCTTCGGTATTTTTGGGATGGGCTTATCTAAGGATAAATATCTCTTAACTACATATATGTATATATATATATATATATATATATATATTATATCAGGCCATTAGTCCATCAGTCCGTCAGTCCGTCCCAGTTTCGTGTATTCTGTTTACGATATTTTATACACGAAAATCAATATTATAGTGAAAGAGCAATTTTAGCACCTAAAAGTTATGTCATCAAAATATATTCAGATATATTAACTAAAGTATCAGGAGATGCAATAAGGTATTAATCAGAAGACAAAGTTATAGATATAGATCAGAGTACATCATGTCTCGTAGAGTTTTTAAATTTGCTTAAGATGTGTGTTGTACATTTACACCTTTACACACAAGCTTAAATTAAGGTGTCCCTGCCATGCTTAAGCTGCTGGGAAGATACTTCTTATGATATTAATTGGCAGCGATGTCATTAGCGTTACTATCTTAACCGGCGGAGAAAAGGCTGAAAATATAATGATTCCACGAATTCCAATAAATTCTTCAGATCACCCGTTCAAGCTTAAATGGTATTATGTTATAATTTCCTCTTAAGCTAAGTTTCGCTTTGACCATTACAAAAGCGCAGGGACAAACACGAAAGGTGGCTGGGATATACTTGTGAATACAGTACTTCTCCCATTGGTATGTATGGCATGAATCCAATGCCCAGAATCTTAATAGAATATTCCAATATAAAAGATATATAATATCGTTAACAGTACGGTATTAAAATAATATTCTGTTCCGAGTACTCTTCTGTGTTCAAAATTATAAAAAGAGGGAAACGCATTCCCCGAATTAAAATAATGCGAGCAAAGCAGCGGGCAAAAGCTAGTTATGCATAAGTTTTGTATAACTTAAAACATTTACGCAGCGTACCCAACAGAAACACTCAAAACGGTATATATTTTAACATTTTTCCATTATTTTTTATTGAAGCTCCGCTCCTGTTGGTTGAAGCATAATTTATTGAACCTTAGCTTTAGCCGTGAGGTATCGGCAGAATAGAATAGTACCTCCCCCTATACCAGGTGTCGTAAAAGGTTACTAAGGTACCAGAACCGACAGGTGGAGATATATCCATTCGAACAATGTGCTTGTATTGGTCCCCGAAAGTGTTGCAAGGCGCCGTCGGGACGGTGGCTGGTAACTCCTTAATATTTAACCATAATGTTGGTGATAAGTAAACGCTATAATTAGAACATCTAGTGCACTCCGTGGAAGACAAGCATTTATCTAAGGTGGATATTATATTACTTTTGTAACATTACTTATGTTTATGTAATATTGAATTTGGTTCTCATTTTATATTTACTTAAAGCATGCAAACTGTAAACAAATATTGACCAACCAAAAAAAACTGGCTCTCATTTAAACTTAAAAGCAAACAATATCAGAAAAGTACTTATAATTTTTTTCTCTGGCCAGAAATGATACGTATTCGGTACGCTCCCTTGTCAAATTCTGAGTCTCGACTGTTTAGAGGGTATATAAGGAGAGTTCGCCAGTTAAAGTCTTATGTATTTTAATAAGTACAACGTTATAAAGTAAAGTATCCCACTATTTTTATTTATATAAAGAAATTTATACTTACTTATTCATTTAGCGGTAAGGCCGCATCTTGTACCTACTATTCTATGTTTTTGTGACATTCTTGTGTTGATTTCATTAGTGTACATTAAAGATTATATTATTATTATCATTATTATTACTATACTTTTCATTTTTCAGAGACTGAGTTAAATTTTGGAAAGAAATCAAGAAGCATACAAGTGTTCTAATAGTTATATAAGTTAAATGAATGTAAGCAGGTAACACAGTTTTGTGAGTAATTTTATACTAAACGTGAAACATTTTATTCTATATTATGCAATTCAATATGAGGCAGAGTAGAATAATACCTCCCACTGCACCAGGTGTCGTAAGAGTCGACTAATGTACTAGAACCGATAGATGGCGCTATAACCATCCGAAACCAAGGCGGTGATGGGTAGCAGCATCCCCGTCGCGAAAGCTGCGCTCTGAGATTGCTAACACGCTTACCCCAGCGTGGTAACTATGGGCAAAAAACTTGCTTTCTTGGAGAGGCCTATGTCCAACAGTGTACTTTCAATAGCTGCTATGGTGATGATGATACTGTATATTTTCAATATATAAATTGCAATAATTTTAGAGAAATAAAATAAAGTTATTTCTGATTTAATAACTTCATATATTATGTCTTGACATTATTAGTATTTGATAGTATATTTATATTTTATTTAGATACAAAATTTACGTTATTTAAAATTACGTTTAATGAGTTTGATCTGACTTTCACAACCAAAACCCTCCCCAATCTGTCCCTCCCTTAACTCCTTTTTCCTAAATTTGAGCTAAATAACATTATTTTCTACTCACATATTCTCTTTTATGTCTATACAATGTTTTTCCTTAAGGAGCGGAATTGAATTTAGCTTTCATTCCGACCTAATATTTTGCTTCGATACTTGTGTTCTCATTATTATGAGGAATATTGAAGTACAGTACGTGAGCTCGTAGCGCGGGCAACGGATTTTCTTTTGTTGATGGTTATTTTATTGTAATATTTTATTCAAAGAAATTTTAGCAAGATATGTTCTTTTTGGTTACGTAGCTTTTACATCCAGCTTTGCCTACGTGTTTTTACCATTGAAACCATATTCTTTGAGGGTTGAAAGACATTTATGACATAAGTTAGCTGAGATTAAAAAATTGGAATTGTATTGGGATATAAAAAATTTTAAAACGAGCTAGATCCTTTAATTGTGCTTTTGTAGTACTTAATTGTATTGTTAGGTAGCCAAGTCCTTCTTTGTACTTCTAACTATACGAATGCAAAATTTAGGTAGATCGGTTAAGTAGATAAAGATTAAAGAGGATACAAATAATTTTGCATTTATAATATTAATTAGGATTTCGTCTTTTACCATTAATGCTTATACCGACCTTTTCAGCAATTGCAACACTATTTTCATAAACATATGTATTTTTCTCTATATATAAATATATCTATATAAATTATATGTAGAGACGCATTTATTTAATCATGTCAACGTCTCCAATAACGCGCCGGTGCTCTATTTGTAATATTTAATATGTCTAATTCAAATATAGTAAGTTAGCAACAGAACGTGAATGTGTGTTGTGATAGAAAATTTATATAAACTCTTATATGTCCATATTCGTACTTTATTTAACAAGATTTACTTGATGGGCCAATCAGTCAAAATATAACTTGATTCATAATTCACTTACCATACTCGTAATTCATAGCTTAATTTTATATATACGTAGGGACACTTTTACTTAGTCAAGTCAGTGTCTCGGATGATGCGCCGAGGCTATTGTATGTAACATTTATGATTCAGTCGCAAGTATACGGAGATAGAAACAAAAAATGTATATTCGTTATTACCTTCTTAAGTTGTGATAAGCACATTAACATACATACATATCTATATTCAATTACTATGTACTATAACATACATGATTTATTCGATAGGTCAACTTCAAAGGATAACTCAAGTCCCACTAATATCATCTTTCATAAAAGAAGCCGATCAACTTTTTGACGATTTCTACTTCTGTTACTTGAATTAAAATTACCGATGAGTGTAATGACCCGCTGAAATATAAAAGTTTTATTATCTTAGTAGATGTTCTCCGTTCAAATCTTTATAATGTTAGTAATAAATACCATTTGTATCATCTTATTCTCGAAATATGATATAAATAATTTTCATGGAGACTTTGTGACATCATAGGGGTATAGTTTCTTTCGTTTCTAGCGTCTGTAACACAAATGCTTTCAGTAACTAACTCGGAGTCGGGTCAATGTTTGAGGTGTTAAATACGTCAATCAATTGTTTATGCTAGAATCAAATGACAAAATACAATAGTTAGTGTCTTTTTCTGCTTTTCAATGTAAAAATAAACATTATCAAATTAAACGCCGCTGTAGCGTTCATTAAACATATAGTTAATATTAATAACATAATAATAATAATAATGCTTCTTTATTCTGAATTGTTTCCTTGTTATGAATAATATATTACAAAATATCCCCCATTTCAGTGTTCCTTTTGTCAAGCCTTACTCTAGCTGTTTCCATTTAATTCTTTCACAAGTTACTCTCCTCCAATAAGAACCCGCTGTATGTTTTAGTTCGTCCTCCCATTTTCTTATTTATTTTCCCTTACTGTGTTGACTATCCTTGGCATACCAATCCGTTATTTTACACCATTTTTTTTGTACTTGACCTCAACGTGTCCACCTATATCCATTTTTGTTGGATTGGTTGAAAGTTTTGTTTTAGTGTTATTTGATAATTTCTTACATTGTCGTATGTATTTTTATCATGATTTATTTGGCAGTATGTATTTATTTCTATGATATTTTGTATTATTTATAAACGCGAAACATGGGAACATGTTTCGCATCCATAAATAATACAATTTCAAAGTCTCTTTATATCATGATCTCTTTCAATCCTTGCCTTACACCTCTTCTTAAAATTTTAAAGTGAATTTGGGTCCTATCTTTTCTAATAATATCTTAGTTTTGCTGTTGTAATAAAATTTATGTACATTCCGAGAATGCCTTGGGCAGCCAGACCTTTCTAAATTGCTTCATGACACATGCGATGAACGCCATGTACCGTGTTTTATTGTTCTCGTTATATTTCAATATAAATATCATTTCTTCATGCAAACAACAACAATTCTTTATGCAAATTCTGTCGAATTCATAAAGTCTCATTTACTCATAAAACTACGACATCTGCACGTAAAATCATTTAGGTTTTATAAGAAGTCTTATATTGAGAAGTAATTGAAATAATAAAAATAGTTGATAGTAGATAATAAATAATAAATAGTAATAAAAATTACTTTTATTACTGTTTATCATCTTGATCTTATATATTAAACAGACAGTTCACAGGTCTTATTGGCGTAAAGTTATTAAATTATCTCTAATATGAACCGTATCAATTTTAGCCTTGGGGTACCGGCAGGGTAGATTAATACCTCCTCCTGTACCAGATGTCGTAAGAGGTAGAACCAGAACCGACAGATAAAGGTAAACCCATCCACCAGATGTCGTAAGAGGCAGAGCCAGAACAGACAGATGAAGGTATGCCCATCCAAAATAGTGAAGCTAAACTGGGCTGCAGCATCTCTGCAGCATGTCTGTGTCTGTCTGTGCTGTACTCTGCAATTGTCAACTCGCTTGCCCAGCGTGGCAATTATAAGCAATTTTTTCCTTTCTTGGGGAAGTCTATGTCCAGCAGTGGACTTCCAATGGCTGATATGATAATGATGATGATGATGATCAGGCATGTTTTGTGAAGTACCGGCAAAGTACCTCCCCCTGTACAAGTTGTTGTAAGAGGTGACTAAGGCACCAGAACCGATAGGAACCGATAGGAGGAAACAGTATAGTTAAACTGCATAGGGCGAGGATAAGCAGCTGCAATCCCGTTGCGAAAATTACGCTCTGTGATTGCCAACACACTTGCTCAGCGTGGCTATTATGGGCAGAATTTACCTGTCTTCGGGAAACCAATGTTCAACAGTGAAATTCCAACGGAAAATTGACGATGATGATCTGGCAGGTAATAAATATGACAAAATGCGATTTTTATATTTTAGAGAACTAATTAAGTGGTTGCACCAAGAACAACCTGATAAACCATGCCAAAAATGCAATTCGAGAATAGAAGTATTTTATAAAAAGCAATTTACAACAGGCCTGATGGTGTAAATAGTATTTATTGTACGCCAAGGCTCGATACACACCTAGAACAAACATATATATGATGAATATGTGTGTCTGTTAAGTGTCTGGGTATGTAAAGTATTACATAGTGTATGGACTCAGTACAGAGTCAGAGACGGACTTAGTAGTTTTTGTCTTGAAATAATGTTTGATAAAATAAAATCGGTAATTGAGTGAAATTTGCGCCCTACACCTTACAACGTCTCAGTAGACTGTTGAGTGAGTGCCTAGGTTTTCGTACATTATTGGATTTGAACCGAGTGCCTCTCGATCGCTGCAATTTCCATTCCGGGCTTGTGACAACTCAGCCACAGGGAAAGTGGAGCGGCGTGTTAAAATTAATTACTGCTTAGACCTGCCTTGTGCTAGTGACTGCTACGGACAGCAACTGTAGGAAGTACAACAACAATGGTTAGATAGACTTTAATAACATATGAAGAAAGTTAAGATATAGAATCAGGATATCTTCATTCTGGTTCTTAACTCAAACGTAAAACGTAAAATCAACACATAGAAACATCAATGATCTTTATAGGTGAACAACTTCAAGACTTAGACACCAACATCAAAACCTAAAGCATAGCTATAAAGGTCTGTAAAAAGAAACGACCTACATAAATGAAAAAAATTAAGCATCTGAAAAGAAACAGCAAAAAACTATCGAAATCGAAATGTACCCAAGATACAAAAGGAATCAAATAATCAACTGTTATATGATTGTTTTCTTGTTCAAAGTTTAATATGGATATCTTAATTAGTAACGTAAAAGATATTACAATGGGTCCCAGTAAAAAAGAATTTCCTTAACTAAAACTTAAATACTTCTTAAAACCAAGCATATAGCTTGGTTGCTTGGCAGGCAATTTTTTACCAACAAAAGTAACCCTCAACTCATTGCAACGAGTTGTGCAACGCAAGAACTTATTCTCAAATAGCATAAAATATGTGAACCAGAAATTAAACTAACTTATAGTGGAAGACGAAGTATATAACATTCCCTAATACCCATCAGCCAAGTTGTACATGGTTTGCATAACGATCTACCACTTTTGTATAATAGGATTAACCATTAAATAAATATTTATGAAATAAACAAACATTAATAATAACATTAATATTTATTTCATAATCCAGACATAATCAATAAATATGAATATAAAATACAATCTTGATTGTATTTTATTTTATCACTTTTTACATGAAGTGATCGTCGGCAGCTATGCTAGTATATAACTGTATTACAGCTGCTTTTGTCTGCCAACAAATGTTGATAAAACTTATACTCTTCAATTCTCCAACTTTACCTACGTGTACGTAACTTGGAAGTAAAAAGGTCTTCCCATTATCTTGATGACATTAATGGCAGCTGTATTTAGTAATCATAAGACTTAATAAAAAAATCAGCGTAAGCCATGTTAAAATTTGTATTTAGGCAAAAATGTGATGAATTTATTCGGCTTTATTTCTCACATTTCCCAAAACACGCAACTTTTTTTCGAAACTATCACTATCTATTCAAAGGCTGTCAGGGGCCCTAAACTTTTATTCGTTTTTCATATGATTCCGTGCAGCAGTGAAAAGCAAATTTTGCCAGCGCGGTCGACGCCCCATTAAAACGCATAGCTTTGCTGGAAATTTAATCTATGTTAGAGGGCATAAAATGAAAAACAGAAGTTCAAAGTTTCAAAATTCAGTTTGAGCAAAATATATTACGAGATTTAAATTTTACGAAAATTTCCTAACTCATTAAATTTCAATAATAACTGAAGATATATCGAAATAATGTCAAATATAAATAATCGCAATGTACTTCATTACATTTAAAATATTAAAATTACCAAAATTGTATTCACAAACATGTACTAATCTTCTGAAGCAAATATGAAACTGACTATTAGCAAATAGCCCGTTACCCTTGCGTCATAACTGGCGTTTATTATTGTTTGTGGTTTTATTTTATGAAAAATAATATAGCCTTAATAACTCGGTGAAGAGGAAGCTTTCTGAAGGTAAAAAATATATTAGAATTAATCGAGTAGATTTTGTAATGAATTGTAACAAATAAACAAAAATACACGAATTCAAATTTTGATTAATAGTATATATAGTATAGATAACGAACCAATTACTGTAGATAGAAACATATAGCATGTCTGGTTTCAGTTGATGACAAGGTTAATGCCGCAGTTATGACAAACCACATGACACCGTTGATACCTGCCTTTTGTTCATGAACACAATTATCACGAATTCAAACAAACTGATTTTTATTTGTTTAAATCTCAATAAAGAAATGTAAATAAGGTCACAGTAAAACCGAAAAGTTCAAACATGAAAGTATAAAAGGTATATTAATCTGGTTTTAAATACCTTTAAAAATTATAAAAGTATTGGGTATGACGGGTTTTAATCATGTAATTAGGTTTATGATACAGGTGTGGTGGTTTATTCTCGGTCAGATTTGATAATTCCCATATTTACTTTGGTGTTGGCCCTTGAGATATTAAAAATGCAATAGCGACCACCTTCATCCATTTAATATTTTCCTAATGGTTGATGAAATATGACAGCAATTATATAATTAGTAGAAATAAGTACCAGTAATTATCTCTGATTCAAAATATACTGTACTCATATAAAAAAAATGATTATAACCAATAGTTGAAAAGAATACATAATTCGCATTCGCAACATGGTGTTGAGTATTTTGATAAAAAAAAATTGTAAATGGGGTTAATTAGAATAATCTCTTAATATCTATAAAAAAATAGATTAGACAAGGTGCACTATGTTCTATGATAATATTTATATGTATGTATGCATTTGACAGAAAATATATAATTCGATCTAATAAGAAAAATATTTAAGTAGGGAGGAATAGGGAGTAATGTAATGTAGATAACATCAGACACAACAATGTAACCTCTTATTTACGCTGGTGGGTTCGATGTTCGATGGATAAAAATCGTAAACATTTATGTTTGTTTTATGTCAAATATTTATATTACTTAATAAATATTAAGTTATATATATGTAATACCTCTGACATCTAATACTCTGATGAATCTTAACATAACTATTTTAAGCTACCTTTCATGAAGTGTTATTATTTAATATTACCATTATTATTGATAATTTAATTTAAACAAATTATAAAATATTTCATTTTTGTGACGACGTGTTAAACGTGACCTATTTATTTAACCTAATGGCTATTATATTTGCACATGGTGCAATTACTACTAAAACTTTTTATAATTATTGAAACTGATGTATTACCCTCTACACTGAGTATACTGCGGTAGATACAAATTTCCTCTTTTTTAGTAATCTTACCCGAAAAGATAAAAAAAAATAAAAAATAAAATGTTTTATATGCTATTTACAGAAATTGTAATTTGATGCCATTAAAATACGAGCTAATTTGGTATATCAATCATAGTTCTATTCACAAGCATTGTTTTTATACGGGTAAAAAGTGAAGTTTGTGCCAGTCACGGACCGGTACGGCCAGTTCGTGAACCAAAATGATTAAGGGTTCCAACAAGTAAGTTTGAACGGAAGATTGTTGGTTTAACATGGCCATGGAACGAGGGTTATTAAACTTATCATGAGCCACGAGGCTTTTGGCACGTACTTAGTTGAGAAGTTACGATGTTTTTTACCTGTAAATTTCCATTTCTTTTACAATAAAGCACTTTTAGTGTATTATATTATTTATTTATCAATACAAATGGCTGTATACATGGTATTTAAAATATTTCGTGAAATAATGGGTATTTATTGTAATAAGAAAGAGTGAAAGCATTTTATAAGAAATACTTCTTGTAATACTGTTTTGCAAGTTAAGAAAATAATATTTTATTAGAACAAAAAATTTGTAACTCATACTAATTTAAAGCCTCTCTATAGTTTTTACATTATTGAAACTATAATATTTTCCTTCTTTCTAGACTTTAACTTATAGAGAGAAGGAAAGGATTCATAATAATAATGAAAGTCGCTTGATGTAACCCTATCTAAGTATAAAAGCTGCAAGTACATGTACCGCTGCAGTACTGGTGCTATGGTCAAGCGTCCAGAGGTAGAATGGGCAAAACTATAGTAAACAATAATCAGTAGTTGCACACAATAATGATGTGAGCAAGCAAATTGTAATATAAAAAGAACTGCTCTTTAATAAATGCATATGGATAATTTGACGGGCCTTATTGCGCAGATGGTAGTGATCCATATCTTGGTCGCCAAGGTCTTGGGTTCAATTTTCACTCAGGACAAATATAAATGTGCTCGCGACTCTGTCTACATTCCTTTATTATATCAGCGTAATTTCAAACATTTACGCAACACACGCAACAGAAGCTCTCAGAACGTACATTCCCTGGCCATAAGGCCCGTCGAGTACATTGCAAGAGTTACGATAAGTGTTATTCGAATACTTTTGAAGACTTAGATGACTTCAACTCTCTAAAGACAATTGACGAAGTAACTCGAAATTACAAATTGGATTTACTCAGCGGAAATCCATTTGTGTATAAAAATATTATGTTAATTTGAAACACAACATACGCTTCTTAAGTACTTGAAATATCGAACATAAATCATGAGGAATAAAGCGAGCAAAATATTTCGGAATAACTTAAAACTTCACAAGAGCAAGTTATTCCAAGTTACGTTTTACTCACGATAAGTAAGTCAACAGAATAAAAGTAACTTCATTCATACTCAGATATGACCTTCTTTGTTCATGTTCAAATATTATTTTACACAAAGGAATTTACTAGACTCGTATTGCTCTTTGTTACTCGATACTTATGTATTATACCAATTATTTCTCAGTTTAAGTTGTACTAAATATGATATATTGAAATTCAAAACTCATACGTACTTCATTGTTAAAATTGTTTTATCGCTCTAGAAATTGTCTTCGTAATTTTATGATTGAAATAAAGACCTCACCTTCAATAAGGTGGCCAAATGATATTAATAAGTTCAAACAACATCTCATGCAATTGACCTGACTCCGAGATAAGTCACTTTAAACATTTGTGTTACCGACGTACAATATCATCATCATAGCTGCCGCAATACGTCCACTATTGAACATATGCTTCCCTAAAAAAGGCAATCTTAGTGCGTAGTTTCGCTACTCAAATGTTACTCCCTATTACACTTCGAGTAAATATACCACCATACGTTGGTGTCGTAATCTCAGTCACCTCTTATACCTGGTACAAGTCTACTCTGCCGGTACCTCACGTCCAATGATATTATTAGCTAGCAAGTACTAGGTTACACGATTTTATTGTGTTATATTATATATTCAATCCTATCGGAAGTTTTCAGGAAGCAAAAGCAGTCATGGATTCATGTGTTAAATGACATCAACGTTAGTTCACTGGCTATGTCGACAGCGTAACAGGCTGGCAGCTAAATTACTTTTTAATTTTCCAAACTATTATTACAAACAAGAAAGATATTTTTTGTTTTCTGGGTTTTAACAATAAAACTGTTTAATCGATTACATGAATTCTTTCAACATTAAAACAAGCTATATCTAAATTATAAATTATCTAATAACTAACCATTTTATTATCAAATAACATGAAGCTATTTTTTATCTCCATGTTCTTCTGTGGGAAATCGGGAACTACGTACGTTTTACCTATGTAAAACCACTATCAACCGCTAGTAATATTCAAAAGAATGTGTATTTGGTTTTTGAAAGTTAACTGAAACTGAAACTGAAACTTAACTTGAATAGTGTGTTAATAATAGAACCTTAGTTAAACTAGCACATAGGTAATTCTGTGTATCGTAAAACCATAATAAAATACGAACAATTTTTGCATTCAATATATATGGAATAGAGAATAGTGAATGTTAGGTGTGTATTCACCTAACATTCACTATTGTTTCTTCTAAATTATATGTGTAAGAACATATCACGTTGAGAAGAGGTAAATATAAAAATAAACTCAGAATAACATTTCGTATAATGAGAGATACCGAAAGATTCTACGTAAGACATCGGTACTAACAGTCTCAGGTGTTAAAAGGAATTGTCGCCCATTATGTCCGCTACGCCCAGAACATTTTATGGGAACTGATAGGGTATTGTTAGGAACGTGAGCGGAGAAGAAAACTCCTCAAACAGGGCTGCGCCATATGTTTAAATTTGTACATAACAATACTCAACAAAAAAAAACAGCGATAGGAATCAAATCGGGTTTAATCTAAATGTTGTTAAAACATTATCAAAATTTATTGAAGGTTGACTTAGTCATGTATCTTTTTTCATTTCTTGAATTAAATATGGCTAGTTACTGAAATTACTTTGAATAAAATTGTAACGTCGCTTATCTTTTTTATACTAAACGTAAAATATGACGAATACAAACAAAATGTATTAAATATATTTAAAAGGAATTCTTAAAAGGAATCGAGTCCTCATCCCTATTCACATCTTAAAACGTGCGACTCTCACCGATTCCTTACCTAGATTATTGTAATGGTACATTTTTATTATTTATTCCATATGCGTGCCATTGCGGTACAAAAAAATTACGCCTGAATACGGGGGATGAAAATAAAAATATTATTTTCGAGACAGCTACCTCAAAAATATATTTGTAATTATTAAATATTGCGTAACTTGTAAAGTACAGAAACGTGTATAGACTTTATTTGAATTGGTAAATCATATTCGGCATGAAACCGCATGCTGTGGCGAAAATTTGGTGAGGCTATGTACTGCAATGAACGTCTGGATTAATATGATGATGAATACATGCTTGGTATATACATGGTATATACAATATCTAAATATTAGAAATAAATTTGATCCATTTTTATTTCTTCGTGTACTACAGATGTGTAGTGGAATTTATTATGTAGCGAAGTAGCAAAGTAAGCATTATATTTGAAAAGCCAATCAGCTCAAAATATGTGTATGTAATTATACGTAGGAAACTTTTAAACCATACGAAAATGTTGTAAAGCGAGAAGAAACAAGGCAGTTGGTATATATCTACCCCATTATACTTACAGCTCCGGTAACTGGAACCTTACGAAAATCTGTGGGTTGGTACTCCTAAAGTAACAATTTCAAAGCACATAGTAAGTAGGAACAAGCTTCCCTATTTAGTTGGGGTACTTTAACAACTTGAACATCTTCGTGTTGAAATAGTTTTAAAACGAACGTATCTTGTCTTGGAGGAAGGTAATATTAAATGCAAACTAAGTCGGTAGCTTGGAGCTTCAAACATTGTTAATTTAAACCTGTGACTTACACTCAAATTACAAGTTAAAAGACGGACAAATTATTCTATAATCATCTTCAAGCCCACAACTATTTCTATGCCCCGCATTTTCATGATTAAAATCAAAGTCAAATATACTTTATTAAAAAAAAAACAAAACAATAACATTAACATTAATATTTCTCATAAGAAAGTGATTACATGCATGATAATAGGTAATACAGATGACCCTGATGATCCAAGGGTTGGATCATAAATGTCATCTAACACATATATAATATAATTCGATATGGCATTGTTTACATCGTCATATGAAATTTGTCGTCTTTTAACTTTAAATAACAGTTATGTAGCATCCACAAACAATACAATATTGCTGCGATCTGCAAGATGGGGTAATAAAGAATAAAATATAAATAAGGAACAGAAATGGTCCTAATATTGCGCCTGCGTACAGCCATTGAAACTATTTACTCAGGGGAACGTTGGCCACACATCTATCTTTTGTATTTTATCTTTGAAAAAAGATTATAGAATTTTAAGGTGAATCCTCTTGTAATTTTCTGATCAAAGTCTCGTTGTGTACGCAGTCAAATGCCTTGGGCAAATCGCAAAAAATGCCTAAAGCATCAGATGAATCCTCCAAGACATCAAAAATATTATTAATAAGCTCAACACCGGCATCGGTTATCGATTACCCCTAGTATACTAAATTTATTTAACCTGCAATCAAATATTGTTACAAAAGTATTTTAGGAGTTGTTGTAGTACAAAAATCGGTCAAAAATTTGCTGAGTTTTAAATTGAAGTGTTATTTTACTTTGTTTCATTAAACAAATGGTGGATTGACCACTGTTTATACAGTTGTTAAATATTGTTGCTAGATCAGCCGCTAGAACTTGTACATCTTCTTCTCCTCGTCATGTTCTAAAATCCCTTATTTTAGAACATGAACAGAAACCCCCCATAGATCAGTGGCTTCCTTAATTATATGTAAAGGAGTAATATGCTCAATTTTTTATTTTATAAAATATTTAAACACGTCATCTTCAATCAAAGTGATGGCTAACAAAGGTCAGGAATTCAAAGACTTTGTTGATATTGGTATATTGCTAGAATTTGTTTAAAATTCGGTAGTAACTTTTAAATCGGCCACATTAGAAAACATATATGAATTTATCACTAATTTTAAGTTTGAAATCACTATCTAAGTATTTTGATCTACTAGTTTCCTTAATAATAATATCCAAAGTCGTTTTAATTACATTATTGTTATTTCAAATTATCGTTTTAAAAAAATGATTTTGTTTTAGACCAAATTTGCTCTGAACTATTTTGATTATTCTCTAAAATTGTTTGAATTTATTATTTTCGTCATATTGCAACTATCAAAGAATGAGTCAATCATACATCTCATCAGGATCTAAATCAACGGTCAAAAGATGCAGTTTTAGAAGCAAATTATTCTTTGTTCTCTCTAAGCGATAATTAGTTACAGGCACGAAAGTAACTGTCTTATTTTACTATTTTTACTGATAGTTTAATATTGTTCTAGTCGTCACAATGATGTTATTCTAATTTACTAATTATACATATACGTATTGAAACAATGTCAAAAAAAAAATTTTATGCAGGCAGCACTAGCAATGGCTCAGATATGTGAGTAGGCTCTATAAATAAACAACTCAGATTAAATGATTTGTACAGACTAATTAATTTCAAAGACGTACATAGATTTTCTGGAATAATAATATTAAAGTAAAATACAAGAATCTGCTTTATGTTTCATTTTTACCAAAAAACATTATATTGTTTTTTGTGAAAATACGATTATACTAAAAAAAATAAGTTATAATATGTTAAATTATATTATATGTTTTGAGGAATATTTTTTTTTATACCAATACCTTTAATTTATAACAAACTTAGGACCTGTTTTTATTTACATCCTGCATGTTATGAACTACTTATTTTAATTTATAGTAATTATATGAATGTAGATATGAATGCGATAGTTTTAGTTTATTTTGTAAACATTCTCATTACCAAAACTAATAAATAATTAGGGAAATATAATAAATCCATGCAAAACAGTCGTTTATTTTATTGTTCCTTTGTTCTACAATAGCCATATTATTCGCAAAGAAGCTTTCATACGAAACCATAATAACGATTCCTACTCGTGAGATTATTATAAGAAGATTTCATCTCTAATACTTAATACATGGAAATATTTTGTTCATTAACACAAAGAGACGTAACAACTGCCCTAATTTATTACTTACTGCAGATAATATTAGCTCCTTCTATACTGTAACATTCATTTATATGGATTTCATAACAGTGTGCGATGAAAACATAAATGTTAGAAAATATTACATTATGTTTTAAATTATCACACTCATATATAAAATGTGTGCTATTCAAACATTTCTATTGAGTTTTCAATAAATAATGATTACTTTATCACTCTACAAATCAATAATAATAATTTTAATTAATTTAACATTGCTGGTACGTATATGAAAATACAGACCATTTCTATTATGATTGTTTCAATTCCACTCAAACAGAATTATCAAAACATCGAAAATTAGACCAAGTATATTGGGTATGAAAGTTAAGTTGCTTAAGCTTAATAGCTGAAGTAATCTAAAGAATAATGACTGACTTTGGGCACGTCTGTAATATACTTAAGTAATATTTGATGACTTGATTATTAAGAAAAATACTATAAAATGTAAGTATTGTATTGGTAGTGTATAGTAATGTGCTGTATATACGTTAAATATAATTTTATTTTTTTCGTTCGTAATCTCCGATTCCTATTATATATATTAATATTTAGGTATATTCTGCACCATCATAGTACTTATTTTCTGATTTGTTCAATGGTTCATATTGGATAATTTTGTGCAATAAAGTTTGATAAATAGATAAATACAAAATTCCGGAAATTTTGTCGTCGTAAACATAGACCGCATTTCAATCACAGCAATTGTATGTCACCAGAAAGGTTTAGAGGTTTCACATATTCCAGTTTCCAATTTAGCTTCGTTCCGAAACAAAGAACGCGAACCAGCTATCATATCATACTCTTTCGTTCGTCTCCTTTTGTTATACGCAAATACTGTAAAATCCTTTTTCAAACAATCTCGCGCGGGTACTTGATTGGCAATACATTTTTTTTTTTTTTTTTTTTTCGGATGAACCTAGTGCGGGCCTAGAGGGCGGGGCCTCTCATAGATGAGAGGTCCGATGCCCGTAAAACAATCTCGCGTGCCCCGCGGCCACGGCCGCGCGTTAGCGCGGTCGCACTGGGCCGCGAGGGCTCGCGAGATTTAAGCGGGACCGACGGCGTGTCCGAGGGCGCCTCTTGAGGCTCGACCTAGGCTCGGCCGCCGTCGTTACTATGGATGAATTAAATCATATCAAAAGAGGACGGACAGATTGAGCCCGACAGCCCTAGGGCTGTCGGTTAGCGCTCGTGGGTGTGGGGGCTTCACGCGTTCGCCGGCGAACGCGGTGTACCGCTCTGTTGTACGAGTGCATGTGTAGTGTAAGTGATCGTGTTGTGGTGCCAGTGAGAGGGCGAGAAAGGACTGCGATTTTCGCGGTTGTGCTGTCGGGCGGGTCGTCTAGGACGTGACGCGGTCTGCGAAATCGGGCGTGGACGTTTTTCCGAGCGACGTATTTTGCGGCCTTGGAGATTAATGGGTTGGGGTGATTAACGGCCCCATCGAAGAAACGGCGCGACGCTTCTTTCATGTATTCGCGAATCGTGGGAAGGTCGAGATCGTGATGTAGGCTCACGTTGCGGACGTACCACGGGGCGTCGGTCGCCCTGCGCATGAATTTATTTTGTACCACCTGAAGGGTTTTAATATGACACGGGGCCGCGTGAGCAAACACGGGGCTCGCGTAAGTCATTACTGTGCGGATACAGGCCTTGTAGATAGTTCTCTTGTGGCGGAGGGACATCTTACTTTCGCGGCCGATGTAGTAGTTGAGTCTACCCAGAATGTAGGCGGCCCTATTGCTGACTATTTTAATGTGAGGTCCGAACGTCATGCCGCGATCCAGAGTGACACCTAAGTACTTGACTTTGTTAACCCAGGGGATGGGTCGTTCGAATAATTTAAACGCCCCCACTTCGCGGCGCATACCGTTCGCGCCGTGTCGACTTGACCTCGAGAAATGTACGGCTGCACTTTTCTCGGGGTTTATTTCGACACGCCACTTGCGAAACCATTCGCCGAGTACATTCACCGCGCGTTGGAGGCGTTTGTAGCTACGGGTGGGGTCGCGATTACGGCCCGCATCGTACAGGGCCGTATCGTCCGCGAACAGGGCTAACTCTACGCCCGGAGAGCTGGGCATATCGCACGTATAGAGCGCGAATAGGATCGGAGAGAGCACGGATCCTTGGGGGACGCCGGCTGAGATGGGGTGTCTGCTGGAGTAGGAACCCTCGACTCGATACCTGAACGATCGGTTCGAGAGAAAATCTTTGATAATGAGACATAGTCTGTCCGGCACTCCCTGAAAATGGAGTTTAAATACTAGGCCGTTGTGCCAGACTTTGTCGAAGGCTTTCGCGACGTCAAAGAACAACGCCGTCGTCCCTTGCGGTCGGCGTCGTTCGTTGAGGCGCGAAAGGATATGTTCCGTGAGGCGGTGGAGTTGATGGACACATGAGTGCCGGTTGCGAAAGCCGAACTGTTCGTCTGCCATAAGGCCGTTATCGTAGATGGCAATACAGCAATTTTGTAGGGATACAAAAAAATATGTGGACAGAAGGCAGTATTTTTACGCTAAATTGAACAAAAAGGCTTTCTGTTCTAGACAGAGCAGGATGAGGCCGACGCCAGTTTTCCGGTTTAAACGACTATGACATGCATATTTTTTTCTTTTCCTATTTACAACCGCATTCTATTAAGTATAACTGAATTTTTAAAGCCTCAATTTTATAAAATTTTGTGTTCCTTTAAAGTTTATATAATAATTTTACTTAGAATAAATATGAATTTAAATAATAATATATTGGAATAGCCGTGTGTTGAATGTATGATATGCCAGATTTTTGCTCATAATTGTCATTTCCTCTGAAGGTTTGGTAGGGTATTTGGGCTATTTACGAACTAGATCCGAAATATTGGTTTTAAGGGTGAGAGAGGTAGTGACAGTATTGGGTAATGTGGTATAATACTTCTAAGGCTGGCAAGGTGCTAGTGATATCTTTGTAATATACCGATCGTCTGTAGGCTGCAAATATACATATGCAGTATCCACTAGGTTTAGAATCGGTTATTTATTTAATAACCTAAAGATTATTACGCAGGTTAAGATAGTGAACTCCACATTTATTATTTGTGTTATCATTAACTGGTTACAATCATTATTAGTGTAACTAAAAGTAATTAAGAACAGATACCTTAATATATAAGTACCTATAAGAGTTTAATAAGCCTTAAATAAAAAAAAATATATAAAGCAAATTGGAGCAACAGAAGGTAACCATTTTTTTTTAATGTCTCTATATTGCATTCACATAACTTAAAAATTCAAGCCTTTGCAGTTTTTATTGCTAAAGTTTTTATTTTAAATAAAGCTTTTATTTTACCGCAGAAAATATGAAATAACAAACACGAAAATATTTTTGACTTTGTGTCATCCTTTTATAACTTAACCCGTGAGTTAATATTATGAAATTTTATTTTGGATAATTCAATTAATAAAAATAATTGACTTATCCAAAATAAAAACTAAATATGAATATAAAATGATGCCCACATAGACAAAGTTGTATGTAGAAAGCTACTAAAATGAGCTATTAATTGTTATTAAAAATTACAGCATATTGTAATTAACAATGCTTTATAACAGTAATCAACAACGCACTTCACAACATTCATACATGTAATTGCCGGGCAGAAACTTTTAGCAATTTGCTTGATTAAAATTAACAAAGCAATTGCAAAAAGTACAGGCGTATATTAAAAAAATGAGGTTACAATTTAAATAAAGTCTGACATACTGGAACTTTGCGGACGTTGCAGGTATAACACAGCAATAATTCTGCACCACAACACAACTCCCTGTAAACTTTTATATTACTTCAAATCGCCATTGCTGCAGTAGAAGTAAAACATTCTACAAGTTTCCAGTGCTAGGTGCACCGTGCGTTATATAAGTGGAGAAGTTTGTAATGCAAGTAATGAATTAAAGTTTTGTCAGAACGAACAGTATATATGTTATTTAATTGTACTCGAAATCTAGTTGGTTTTATTACACCGATCCTACTGGAATAAGAAGATCTGGCGATTGATTCGACATTAATTTATACACTGCTATTTCAAGTAAAAGAATAATAAGTGAATGTACATAAAATCTGCAATTCCACTGATTTATTATTTGAAACATTTATACATAATTATAGTGGTTATAGCTTTAGTAACATCAAATCGCTCTAAATACTAAAATCAGTGATATATAAAAAATACTAACGTACAAAGTTACATTTCAACACAAAACATACCCTAAAATGTTTGAAATAATAACAATCACGTAGAGTAGACACAAAGGGAATTTAAACAACTTCTAAACAAGCTACGAAAATTCAACAAATTGGTGTCATTATGAAAATGCGGCATTTAACTGTGGTAACTGCGGGTAAATGGGCCGGGATAGTTATGTTTTTAATGGAATAAGTTAAATTAGGTGTTAGCAATTAAAGGTCTATTGGTTGGCGCAATTTTGTCGGTTTTTAGATTAAGGAAATAAAATATTTAGTGCCTTAATTTTATACGACAAAAGCTCTGTGCTTTGATAGGTATAAAACAGTGAAATAGAGAAATTTGTGTAAGAAAAAATTTGCGGTAGGTAATAAAATATTTTATTTATGTAATCTAATTTTAGTAGAATAAAATCACTGATTACGAGGAGATTTAAAATTAACTCGGAGATAGAAAATAAAAGTGTAAAGATGTTTTTTTTATGTCTTAAAGAAGAATATTGTTTTTGAACTTGTAAAATAATTCTAAAAACATACGACACCACGACACGGATTATAAGAGCCGCAGGATAGCGCAAAATGCAAACTGCCACCATCATCATTCACGTAGGATCATCTAAGGACTGCTGGTCTGTCTCCGAAAGAGAAACATCTTGAAGGGCCTAATGGCGCAGATGGTAGTTCGTGGGTTCAATACCCACCCAAATATTTAAATAAGGATATTTATATTTGTTATATGTGTGGGTGTTTAATACATATATTTAAGTATTATATTTTTTTCGGTGATGATTTAATTCTTTTGATGTCTGATGTCTGTAATACGAATGTTTTAAGCGACTTATCACGTAATCAGGTCAATGCATGATATGTTTACTCGCACAGTTACCACGTGACACTCGCAGAGCTTACCTTACGGTTCCATTACCTCAGTGACTTGATCTTTAATACTTTTACTATAAAGAAGATCGATTTTATCTAATAGTGGCATGGTTGAATTTTTAAAAAGCTTACTTAAATTTATAGGTATACATAGGTAAAGAATAAACAAAACCAGCCAAGATTTTTTGCGAACATGAATCAAAACTCTTTGCCGACAGCAAAATAACATTGATGTAGAGGCATTTGGCGATATCTCTGTTAACGCTCCATAAAGCAAACGTAACCGACGCACATATATTCCTCACGTATTTTGCAAGGTGTCATTTTAAAAGCTTATATATCACATAGTCATTGTAACATTTAGATTATACAACGTGTTAGCACTATTTAAATTATTTTTTCAAATTTTATTGTGTTAAACTAGTCTGTAATATCTTGAAATAAAATTTGTTTATAGTCAAAGGTACATATGAACAAGTAATGGAAGTGAACAATGAATTCTAACATATATTTCCAAGGTTAAATTGTTCATTTTATAGTCAAAGTATAGGTTTGTGTCACTACTCTTAGAGAATAATTTAAAAGAGCTAACGCCATTTTCTAAACAATTATTCATCCAATGAATCCAGCTCACAGCACTCTGTCAAATAAATTCTCAATGAGCATTTATCTGGTCGCATAT